>CM039719.1:62949931-63028754 GCA_022539455.1 Dendrobium nobile | reverse complement strand
GTTGGGGAGTGGAGCTAGGTGGGGGATCTCACCAGGTGGGGTTCACACAAAGCTAATTTAAGGAGTGGATGTTGGGGTTAAGATTCGGGTCCTTCAAAGGCTAACAGTCTTCTATATTAAATGTAGGATTCATGTTAAAGCTCAAGAGAGGTCCCAGTACGTAGGCAGTACTATTAACCTTTGAGATTTCCTTAAAATGTTCGGTGTTTCGAGCATGCAGCTTCCGTACCATCACAAAGTCTCCAACTTTGAATTCTTGGACCATCTTTATGTTATCAACAATAATTTTAGGCTGGATGTTATTTTGTTCAATTTTCCTTTTAATTCGATGAATAACTCCTGAAGGTGAAATGCAGATGCAAATGCAAAGATCGGGTGTGCAAGATAATGACAAGACTCCATGAGCTTAAAAAGTTTAAAACAACAGACAAAATAGGAAGACAACAGACTACATGTCACGACCCGACCCGACGGGGACGGATCCCGCCCGAGCCGGATCGCGACGTGAGACCTTTCTTAACAGGATCTGGCTTTGGATTAGGTTACTGAACTGACTTATCCAATTCTTACTCAACAGAAGACACAGAACAACAGAGCTACTAAAAAACATCAAATGCAGCGGAACAAAACATCTACTGAATTCATTTCCTCAAATAAATCATCTACAGAACTGTACAGGCTTTCAAACAGAAAGAAAGACAGAACAGGAAAGCCATGACTGTACAAAAATCAAAAGTACAAAAGTACCTAATCTGATCAGACTCTGAAACCTAGTCCTGGACTTCCTTGCCTTCCAGAACCTGAAAACCACCAGAAAGCAAGGGGAGCTCAACAGCTCAGCAAAGCAAAAAACCTCAATCAAAATTCTCAGAAACAAAACCAAATTCAATCGATAGAAATCAGATCAGAAATCGGAACAGAATCGGAAATCAAAACTTACGGACAGATATCAAATCACATCAGAGTCGTACAGATCGTAATCAGAACAGAAAAATCAACAGAGAGAATCAGAAATCAGAATCGTACGGATACATATATATCATAATCACAATTTCGGTACAGAACAACAGATACAGAAAATAAGTACAGATCATATAGCTAAATGCCCCCTGACACTGACGGAATACTCTACGGATTCCGGCCCCTTAGCCTCCCTTCCCAGACACTGACTGAATCTCATAGATTCAGCCCCTTATGTCTCCCTTTGTGCTCACGGTACCAAAACAGATGTGTCTTATAGCACCAAAACAGAATTCATCGGATCCGGACAGAACAGATATCAGATTTGATCTCATTGCAGATTTCCCTTTCATCTAACTGAATCTCATAGGATTCAGGCCCTTATAACTCACCCTTTAAAAGCTATACATTCATTTTCATTTCAGAGAAAATCGGACAAAATCAGGATTTACTCAAAAATCGGGCAGCACACACGGCAGTGTACAGAATTTACACAATTTCCTGAAAATCAAAAATCCACCGAATTCGCCACCAGAATATAGATATCAACATTCAGAACATTTATTCTACCGCACAGAGAATTCCAAGTTCACAGAAAAATCCAAGTCGACTAAAAAAACACAGTCGAAGCAAAAATATCCGGACAAAAAATCTTCAAAATATAGTCAAAAACGTGCACACCGGCACGGCAACGATATACAAAAAGTTACGCGGTTAAAAACTGAACGTTCAAAAGATAGGACGAAAATCGCTAACGGAAACAAAATCCGGACAGTAAAATACGCCAAACACTGACGGTTCTGAAAAATTTAGAAAGTCGGATTGTGCCTACTTCGTGCACAGAGCAATTTCTTCAACAGTCTCCTCGGACAAACACTCGGCGTCGCCCGAAAATCGTTTTTCCACTTTTTCCATCGTTTTTCTCTCTCTCAGCTTTTTCTCTCTCTTCAAAATACTCTTTCTATATATATCCAGAGTGATCGTCCTGGAACGATCGAGCTTGACCAGACGATCCCATGAAGAGAAAATATCCGTCCAGAACGAAAAAATTACATAATCGTCCCTGGCGAAGGGTTCACTGACTTATTTTCGTCCAGACGATCCTGATTTCCGTCCAGACGAACCCATACAGCCAAACATGTTTTTCTACACAACCTGTACCGATCGTCACCGGAGAGCCAACTCGTCCGACGAACCTGGAGCAAAAACTGATATTACAATCTCCCCAACTTAAAAAAAAAATGTCGTCCTCGACATTATCCAATCCAACTCCGTCAAACACAGTACGGTGTACGACCGTCTCATATCAGACTCCTTCTCCCAAGTTGCTCCCGTGCAGTCCGTGTGCTTCACTGGACTTTAAACCATCGGAATCTTCATTATTCTTTAACTTCGGACGTCGTACGCCAAGAAAACCCTGGCTCTTCCTTGTACACCAGATTCTCCTGAATCTCAACTTCATCAGCAGACAACTTCTTCCCAGTAGTCTGAAACCCCTTCCTAGAGTGGATACATGAAACACATTATGCACATCAGGCATAGATTCAGAACGCAATAGGCGATAAGCAGATTTTCCAATACTTTCCAAAACTTCAAAAGGTCCAACATATCTCGGACTAAGCTTGCTTACCTGACCAAATCAGCTCACACCTTTCTATCGGACTGACTTTGACATCACAAAGTCACCGACCTGAAAACTCAACAAATCATGCTTCTATGTAATACTTCTGCTGAGATCTTGAGTCGGCTTTCAATCTTTCTCTTATCAAACTGATCTTCTGAGCAGTTTCATCAGCAAAGTGGCCCCCAAAGCCTGTCTATACTCCGACCTCCGTAGAGTCAAAGGAGTACGGCACTTCCTGCCATACAAGCCTCGTACGTTGCCATACCATACTGGACTGAAACTGTTGTTATAGGCAAACTCAATCAGCGAATATGATCTTCCCAGCTTCCGCTAAAGTCCAGAACACAAAGTCTCAACAGATCTTACCAGTACCTACAATAGTCCTCTCAGACTGTCTCTGCGTCTGAGGATGAAAGGCTGTGAGAAATGCTAGTTTCGTACCCAAGCCTTGCTGAATGCCTTCCAAAGTTTGAGAAGTAAAACGTCCTATCCATCGACAATACGATCACACGAGGCACACCGTGCAATCTGACTATCTCCTTCACATAAAATCTTGCCAAGCGATCAACTGAATCCGACTGCTGATCGGAAGAAAATGGGCTGGACTGGTCAATCGATCTACAACACCCAAATGGCATCATGACCTTTGTCGTGATCGAGGAAAACCATCGCAAAGTCCATTGTTACCTCCTCCATTTCCACTCAGGGATTGGTAACGACTGCAACAGTCCACTGGTCGCTGAGCTCTGCTTCACCAACTGACAGGCTTCGCATCTCGACACAAACTCTTGCTACATCTTTCTTCATCCCAGCCACCAAAACAAAAGCTTCATGTCAGCATACATCTTACCACGCTGGATGAACAGTGTAGCCTGAATGATGTGAATCACAACAGAATCTCCTGCCTCAAGTCTCCAAACACAGGTACCCACAACCCTATTCTTACAGAAAATAGCACCAGAAATTAGAAATTCGATAGTTCAGGAGTCATTACCAATCCAATACTGTGCAATCAACTTCGAATAATCCGAATACTGACTCCTGGGTTCTTGAATCCGGCTTCCAAAGAAGACTGAATACTCATCTGAGCCAACCAAATCACTGGAGGGAAACACCTCTCCAACTGCAATCTCTCCAAACAACGAACCAGAAGTCATCACAGGTAAAGCCTGAATACCGATAATCCAAAGACTTTCTGCTCAAAGCATCTGTACCACGTTCGCCTTCCAGGCTGATACTGAATAGTCAAATCGTAGTCCTTGATCAACTCGAGCCACCTCCTCTGTCTCAGATTCAGTATCCTTCTGAGTAAAAATACTATCAGGCTTATGATCAGTAAAGATCTCACACCTGACGCCATACAAGTAATGTACGCCAAATCTTCAAAGCAAAAACTCCTGCAGCTAAACTCCAAATCATGTGTCGGGTAATTCTTCTCATGTGGCTTTAACTGTCTCGAAGCAAAAGCAATTACCTGACCATGCTGCATCAGACACATCACCCAGTCCTTTCAGTGAAGCATCACTGAACACCTGGAAACCCTCCGTACCTGACGAAGTGCCAACACTGGAGCTGAAGTTCAAACAATCCTTCAATCTGGAAAAACTCGTCTCACACTCCGGTGTTCCAAACAAAAGGAACTGACTTCTGAGTCAGTCTCGTCAGAGAACGTCGAAATTGTGAAAAACCCTTCACAAATATTCTGTAATATACCGGCACATACCCAAGAAACTACGTACCTCAAATACCGTAGTCGGCCTTGGCCAATCAGCAACAGCCTGAATCTTTGGGGACTACAAAATGCCTTCTCCGCTAATCACTGCCCCAGAAAAGAAAGCTCTCAACCAGAATTCACACTTAGAAACTTGGGCATAACTGCTGATGCCTCCTCAAAGGTCTCCAACACAATCCTCAATGTCCTGGCATGCCATCCTCAGATGCAGAATATACCAGGATAATCGTCAATGAAGACGATCACAAAACTGATCCAAATACTCCTGAATACCGGTTCATCAGATCCATAAAAATCGCAGGCGCATTGGTTACCCAAAAGGCATAACCAAAAACTCGTAGTGCCCGAACCGAGTACTGAAGCAGTCTCTCACCACATCAATTTCCTTCACTTCACCGATAGATCCGGATCGCAAATCAATCCGAAAATACCGAAGATCCGGAAAGTTGATCAAACAAGTCGTCAATCCGAGGCAAAGGGTACTTGTTCTTGATCGTGACCTTGTTCAAATCTCTGTAATCAATACCATACGGAGTCGAGTACCGTCTCTTCTTCACAAATAATAAAGTGCTCCCCAGGGCGAAACATGGACGTACAAAACCTCTGTCAACCAACTCCTGAAGCTGAACTTTCAACTCAGAAAGTTCTTTTGGTGCCATCCTGATACGGAGCTTTCGATATCGGGTGCGGTACCCGGAAAAAAACATCGATAGAGAACTCCACATCTCTATCCGAGGTAAACCAACCAACTCCTCGGATAAACATCAGCAAAAATCCCGTCCACAGGGATACTCAGAAACAGAACCAACCTCTAGGTTCAGATCCCGCACCGAAGACTAAAAAACTGGGCATCCTTTTTCCACATTCTGCTCACTCCAACGCAGAAATCAGACTGGAGAGAACACCTCGTAATCCCTGAAATACAACTCTCTCTCCAGCCATAAGCAACCTCACTTGTTTCTTCACAGTCTATTCTGGGCTTCATACTGCACTCAGCCCAATCCATGCAGAATCACATAATACGACGAAATCGGAATCGAATCAAACTAGATTCCACTTCTTGCCAAAAGAAATCTCGATCTCACACAAACAAAATGTCGAGCAATCAATGGATTCCCAGCCGTAAATCACAGACAAAGAAACGGTAGAACCATCGAATCCAAATGTAAATCTCAAAATAATGCTCGGACAGAAAAGAATGACTCGCTCCAGAGTCAAACAAAACACGACAGGCTGACAGAAATGTAAACCATACCGTCACAACATCCGGAGCATCTCGTGCCTCCTGCTGACTCGACTGTAAACTCGTGGTGAACTGGAACAGGAGCTGAAGCAACGAACTAACTACTGCTCCCTCTGAATCGTAGGTGGTCTCCGTGGTGCAGAACTAGAACCACCACCTCTACCAGCAAAATCCCTCAGGCGGAGGAGGAAACAGTCCCGGTCTTCCTGTGCTGAACCAACAGGTCTGAGCAAAGCCCTCAGATCGCTGCTCAGAACGCTGTATCAATCCCATCTGCGGACATTCTCTGCAATCCTATGTCCCGGCTGACACCATCTGAAACAAAGACCAGCTATCCTGTAGCACTGGCCATGGGTGTCCGTCGTCCACAGTTTTGGCACACCAGGTGCCGTACTGACAGATCCAGAACTAGTCGTACTGGTAGCAAGTACAGACGATCCTCCGTCTTCCTGGAATCTCCAGATCCAGATCCAGGAACAAATCTCTCTTCCCAGAGGAACCACAGCCAGATGTCTCTCCTCCAAACTTTCCTACTCGCAGTCCACCGCTGGCGTAGCCGTCATGTCATTCTCAATCAGACGAGCTCGCTCCACAAGCTGAGGAATCAGTAATCCGGAAGGTATCAGAGGCTGCCTCAAAGTGTCTCGTAAGCCTCTCAGAAATGTAGCACTCTCAGCAGACGTGCTAACCAGCTGCGGAGCGTACCTGGCTAATGCAGTAAACTCAGCCTACGTACTGCATCACCGTCTTGCTCCCCTGAACAAGTCTCAGAAAACTCTCCTGATTTTGCTTGCGTGCAGAAGGGGGAACTAAACCATCCCGAATACTTCAGTGAACTCCTCCCAAGTGATCAAGGGTTCAATCTGCCCTGAAATCTGGCTCGCTGGCTGGCCATCCCACCAGTGCTCGGCCTCTCCGTCCAACAGAAAAACAGCTACGGAATTTCCTGTCTGCAGGACACTGCATCCGCAAAAGTCTTCTCCAATCTCCAGCCACTCCTACGGCTGCTCTGGGCTCAACAGCGCCCATCAAACCTCGGAGGTTTCAACCTCAGAAATAACTGCAAATGTCGATCAATGTCCTCAGATCTAACAGTCGAAGCTCTGCTCTGAGTCTCGCTCATCATCTGAGCAACAAGTGAAGCAAACATGTTGAAAGCGTATCGCACCGGACCACTGGGGTGTACTCCCATGGTGCTGCTGCCTGATCGTCACTCTGACCGGTGTCATGTCTGGGTCTGGCTGATGATCATACGAAAAATCCAGAAAATCCGGGAAAACTATCACAAAACAACACAAAATAACACACAATAAAAAGCCAAACGACCCAAAACTACCTCCCCAGACAGACTCACTGATCACTTCCTAGAGATGTTTATTCAAAATTTTCCAAATTCCAAAACCATGCTCTGATACCAAAAAAGCTTGTCACGACCCGACCCGACGGGACGGAATCCCGCCGAGCCGGATCGCGACGTGAGACCTTTCTTAAAATGGATCTGGCTTTGGATTAGGTTATCTGAACTGATCTTCCAAATCTTAACCTCAACAGAAGCAACACGAACAACAGAGCTACTAAAAAACATCAAATGCAGCGGAACAAAACATCTATCTGAATTCATTCCTCAAATAATCTCATCTACAGAACAGTACAAGGCTTTAACAGAAAGAAAGACAGAAAGGAAAGCCATGACTGTACAAAAATCAAAAGTACAAAAGTACCTATCTGATCAGACTCTGAACCTAGTCCTTGGACTTCCTTGCCCTTCCCAGAACCTGAAAACCCACCAGAAAGCAAGGGTGAGCTCAACAGCTCAGCAAAGCAACAACCTCCAATCAAAATCTCAAAAACAAAACCAAATTCATCGGATAGAAATAGATCAGAAATCGGAACAGAATCGGAAATCAAAATCTTACGGACAGAATCAAATCACATCACTGTCGTACAGATCGTATCAGAACAGAACAAATCAACAGAGTGTCAGAATCAGAAATCAGAATCGTACGGGATCACATTATATCATAATCACAATTTCGTACAGAACAGAACAGATACAGAATAGTACAGATACATTAGCTAAATGCCTGACACTGACGGAGAATCTCTAAGTGATTCGGCACCTTATGCCTCCCTTCCCAGCCACTGATGAATCTCATACGATTCAGGCCCCTTATGTCTCCCTTGTGCTCACGACAACAAAAAAAGATGTGCTTTTAGCACCAAAAACAGAATTCATCGGATCCGGAACAGAACAGATATCAGATTTGATCATTGCAGATTTCCAGTTTCACTAACTGAATCTCTAGGATTCAGGCCCCTATAACTCCTTTAATGCTTATACACATAGCATTCATTTGAGAAAATCCAGGACAAATCAGGAATTACTCAAAAATCGGCAGCACAACGCAGGTACAGAATTTACACAATTTTCTGAAAATTAAATCCACGAATTCGACAGAATATAGTTATCAATATTCAGAAACATTTATTCTACGCACAGAGAATTCCAAGTTCACAGAAAAATCCAGTCGACTAAAAACCAGTCGAAGCAAATATCCGGACAAAAATCTTCAAAATATAGTCAAAACGTGCACACCCGGCGGCAAACGATATACAAAAAGTTACGCGGTAAAAACTGAACCGTTCAAAGATACGGACGAAAACGCTAACGGAAACAAAATCCGGACAGAAAATACCGCCAAACACGACGTTCTGAAAATTTAGAAAGTCGGATTGTGCCTTAACTTCGTGCACACAATTTCTTAACAGTCTCCTCGACGAAAACAGCTCGGGTTCGACCGCCCGAAAAATCCCGTTTTTTCCCTTTTTCCTTCGTTTTTCTTCTCCTAGCTTTTCTCTCTCTTCAAAATATCTCTTTCTATATATAACCAGACTGATCGTCCTGGACGATCGAGCTTCTACCAGAGATCCATGAAGAGAAGAATCCGTCCAGACGAAAAATTACATATCGTCCCTGGCGAGGGTTCACTGACTTATTTTCGTCCACGATCCTGATTTCGTCCAGACGAACCATACAGCAAACAGATTTTTTACACAACTGTACGATCGTCCCGGAGATCCAACTTCGTCCCGGACGAACCTGGAGCAAAAACTGATATTAACTACAGCACTCACACAATATACTAACTCACACGAACACAGCTAGAGAAGTGGACAAGTCACAAAAGAGTGGTTTTAAGTGTTCGATCTAATGGAACGGGTGTAGGGGGAGCAATGAAGACAATCCTTAGCTAAAAGGGCTATCTCTATAGGGCATCTTAGCTCGGGTCTACAGACAGTCTCCCAGGGGTAGTAAGGTGATATAGTAAGGTCGGCCAATAGGAGCAGGGAAGGTTCTTAACAGGGAAAGACAAGGATGTAGCGGGCACAATGTAAAGAATCAGAACTATGATAGGGACCTAGGGGTCATCACTCTCTACCATAATAACATAGCCCAAAGAAATCACGCAGCAGGTAGTGGACTCAAAAGTCGGGGAGTATCGTGTCCAGAGTAGATGTGGGTTCAACATGAAGTGGGTTAATATTTTCATTCCAGTCGTGTAGGCTGGAGTGATGTGGTAAGCCCAATCAGGAAGGACAAACTCTTCAAAGGTAAATCCATAGGGGCAACTCCAAAAATAGGCTCTAACAAGTCAAAAGATGACGATCTGGTACAATAGAGCTCGAAAACTTTCAGACTCAAATCATTGTCTTCAAAGTAAAATCAGGTTTGGTTTCAATCCTAAGATCCGTAGGTTCTGTTTCACTTGAATCATGTGACAAATTTGATTGACTTAACATTCAACTTGAGATTAGCTAAGTCGCCATCAGAACTATCCACAGTTAAATCAGAGTTATACGAATATATCATCAGTAAATTATATTAATCTTCCAATTTTAATTTCATGTGTTCAAGGTCCGAATCTCAATCAGGTAAGTCGCGTCACATCAATCGTCTAGGCAGACTGAATATCCAAAGGGATATCGGTAATAGTTGTATTAGTACATACAAGAGGGGCTAAGGTCTCGAGGTTAAAGGTTCTGGAACCTCCTACATCAGGTTAAGTCCGGCGAGGGGTCTAATTCAATCACTTCAGTTTCATCTCAAAAGTAGGCCCTCATTATCATTAATATCATTAGCATCCAAAATGGGATGCACTCAGTTTTAGGTTCAGAGGACTTTTTTTGTTAATTACACTTGCAGGGTCAATGATTTGGGGAGGTTAAAGGTTGACTGGGTGACTAAGAGTTGGTCCAAGTGGGGAGCCACAAGAGTTAGGTCTAACAGAAGGTCACAGTAGAGGGTCGCCACCATGGTTAGGTGAAGACCTATAGGGTGGGGCAGCAACTCTGATGTTACTACAGATGGGTGACCATAAGTAGGGGAAAGGTATTTTAATCCAAGTTCGTTCTCATGTTTTTCTATAGAGGTAGGGAATTCGCCACGAGACTCTTTATGATACTTCTAACCTCATCCAATATTGGAGGCATTACCGCTCAGTGTGACCTAGCAAACGCTAAACTGGCGAGAATTGGGATTTCATGCGATTCAAAATAGTCCTCTAATTGTCTAACCCATTCTCTAAAGTAGTAAGGGTCCAGGAACCATCAAAGGTGGGTAGACGGTAAGGTGGCTCAAAGCGAGGTCGTTTGGCTTAAAATTGGGTCTGGGTTGAAAAGCAGAGTGAGAACACATAGTTCGAGTGGGATAATCAACGGGTTTCTCTGTTATAATTCTAGTCATATTGCCCACTAGGTTAACGATGTACATCTAAACTTTTTGAAGTCTTATCGGGTCCATTGAAAAGTGTTAAGTGATTCTTAATGAAGAATGGGTGTAAGGGACAACTCTTTCCCAAGAGAAAACACCATTATGAGTGTTGTTGGTGCAGGGAAGAACTCAGGACAGCCAGCTACAAGACTGATTTAAGTGATCTAGGCAAGTAGGTTGGGCTCTGGAACGTGGACCACAAGTGGTATACCTAGAACTCTTCCAAACGGATGCTAATAGGTGCAGGAATATAGCTAAGTGAAGTTTATAGAAGAAATGGGCGCCTGATACATCACTTAGACACCAAATTAGGCTCACTTAGACTCACTATTGGGTGTGGCAAATGTTTGGACAGCAGATCACAAAACATGACCTAAACTTTCTAAGTGTTGTAGCAGGTTCGGGGGTGGACAGCACCTAAGTAGTGACTCTAGGTTCGCTAACGGAACCTAACAGCTGCAGGGAAACAACGGACAGCAAACTAAAGTAGAGTCCGTCGCTTCCCAAACACCTTAGGTAGAAACTAGAGTGGAGACAGTACAAAAACAGCACAACAAACTCTCCAAACTGAGTGTACAGATGCATGGAATTGAAGGGACATCAGCTCCAAACAAAATTCAAAGTCCTGAGTAGACAGGAACACTATGGGCTCAACGGCAAGCAGTTAGATACTGCTAAGACAGACTAAATGTCAATGACTGTATGCAGGATTTTGAAACAGCAGGAAAAAACAGTGAAAAGATCTTAACGACGCAATGATATGCAAGCAAAATTTAACTTGAAATGAAGGTTATGCCCTAGGATGTTTTTCTAATCATGTCGTGATGCCTACCCATGCTCTGATACCAAGATGATGTGGAACATACATGCGATGGAGGAGTTACTTTAAGAAATTAAGAGGATCAATGAAACTTAATAACCCAAAATAAAATTATCGTTTATAAATAAATGAGATGATCATTAGAATGTGGTTTTAACTTGCTTAGGCAAAGATGAGCAAATTTCGGAAACCAAACAATTTAAGAAAACGCAAAGTTCAAATGGTAAAACTCGACCGGTGAACAAAAATCCACAATTTAATAATAAGATCTTTCACCTTTGGAGCCCATAACGCTCAACTAATCTAGGCTTTAGCGGAAAGAGCGTCTCCACATTAGAACCGAGGTCACTCCGAGGGAAGGAACCTTAGATCGTCGTTCTGGTTAGGTAGCCACACCACGAACAACTTCTTGGGCAACAAGTCTTCAACATGGGAGAACGATTCCCAGCCGTCGGGCCTTATAATGGTTGCTCACCAGAGTGGATGGGACAGCAGCAAACTACCATGGGAATCTCGGGACAGCAGTTTTGACAGCATGAACAGCCGTTGGGAGGCCTTCTTATTGCTGTGGATGCAATGGCAAGGCTGGAATTTTCTGGCTGCAGCTTTAGGGTAGGTAAACCCACTATTTTCAGGAGTTGGGAAGGATTAAATGGGGGAAGAAGCCAACGCATGAGTCCAGGGAGGTTTCAGCCAGCAGCAAGGAAGAATTTCCAATGGAAATAAATTCCAGCATTGACAGATAGGCAAGACGTGGGGGAAAAAGGGGAGAAGAGCAGTTTCACATTTCAGTTTTTGAAATCTGTAATTACCATTTAGGAAATCTGGAATTAACCATTTGAGAGGAGACATTAAAGAGGTATTTAAGTGGTGGTGAGGTGGCGATTAGAGAGAAGCAAGGGGATGAGGTGGCCGGCCATAGTGGGAGAGAGAGAGAGGTTGGAATTAAATAGGTGGGGACCACAAATATATTGATCAAAACTCGAAATTAAATTTCAGATTTTAATTATTACATGTAACTCCCTAATTTAATAAAATTAGGAGGAATTTGAATTTCAAAAGAGTGTAACTCCCTTAATTAATTCCCCAATTAATTGACTCAATTAATAAGGTAATTATGGAAAAATTCAATGTGCAAGGGGAAAAACCAAAGGGGCCGGTGGTATGGAAGGTGCCGGCTAGATGGCCGGCGGGTGGCCGGCCGGTGGTGGTTGTTTTCTGGCCGGCTGGTGGTGGTTGGCCGGCGGCTGCAGAATTTCTGGCGGGAAAACGGGGGAAAAAAACACAAGGTGGCGGCGGCTTTGATGCATTGGATTGGACGGCCGGCAAGGGCAAGGGGAAAAAGGATGATGGAATTTTATGGGGATTGGATGATTAGAATCCACTAACCTCAAGTGTCTTCTCCTAGAGTTTCTGCAAGATCTACTAGCACGAAAACTAGAACTCACAAAAGGATCTAGTCTTCTCCGGGAACTACACTAAGAGATCGTGGAGGGTTGAAGAACTCACTAAGAGAACTTCATGCACTCACAAAGAGAACAAAGCATGGAAAATTTTTATTTCATCCAATTATCTATTTACAAGAGAAGGACCATATAAATAGGCCTCACTGATAAATAAAAAGCAAAAGACTAAATGCCCCTTTGGGCTACAATAGCGACCAAATACCCATAAGGGCAAAAAACGGAAAAAAAAAAAATAAAATAAAAATAAACTACTACATAAAATAATGAAAATACAACTCATGCTCGTAACCATCGATCTCCGGCGTCGAAAATGCTGACGATGTCCTCATCATTCTCCCCAGGTGGGAGAAAACTCGACCCCGTCGAGTAGATATCTATGGAGCCCTCGTAAAACTCTAGAGATCTGGGTCTAGGCTCTGTAGCTCGTTCCCTGTCAATCCAAGGTATCTCTATCTCCGGTGTCCCTTTCCAAGAACTCGGTATCTTTGGCACCCACTTTCCTTTGGGGAAATGACCTCATCATTAGTATTGCTTCGACCTTCTCCGCTATAGGTAAGTAGGGTAAGTTGGGGAGTGGAGCTAGGCTGGGGGGATCTCACAGGTGGGGTCACACAAAGCTAATTTAAGGAGTGGATGTTGGGGTTAAGAATCGGGTCCTTCAAAGGCTAACAGGTCTCATATTAAATGTAGGATTCATGTAAAGCCTAAGGAGGTCCAGTACGTAGGCAGTACTATTAACCTTGAGATTTCCTTAAAATGTTCGTGTTTCGAGCATGCAGCTTCCGTACATCACAAAGTCTCCAACTTTTGAATTCTTTGGGACCATCTTTTGTTATCAACATAATATTTAGGCTGGATGTGTATGTTACAATTTTCCTTTTTTAATTTCGATGAATAACTCGAAGGTGAAATGCAGATGCAATGCAAGAGATCGGGTGTGCAAGATGATGACAAGACTCACTGAGCGTTACAAAAGTTTTAAAACAACAGACAAATAGGAAGACAACAGACTACATGCACTCGACCCGACCCCGACGGGACGGATCCCGCCCGAGCCGGATCGCGACGTGAGACCTTTCTTAACCAGGATCTGGCTTTGGATTAGGTTACTGAACTGATCTTCCAAATTCTTAACTCAACAGAAGCACACAGAACAACAGAGCTACTAAAAACATCAAATGCAGCGGAACAAAACACAATCTGAATTCTTTCCTCAAAATAATCATTCTACAGAACGTACAGGCTTTCAACAGAAAGAAAGACAGAACAGGAAAGCCATGACTGTACAAAAATCAAAAGTACAAAAGTAACCTATCTGATCAGACTCTGAAACCTAGTCCTGGACTTCCTTGCCCTTCCCAGAACCTGAAAACCACCAGAAAGCAAGGGTGAGCTCAACAGCTCAGCAAGCAACAAACTCCAATCAAAATTCTCAGAAAACAAAACCAAATTCATCGGATAGAAATCAGATCAGAAATCGGAACAGATCGGAAATCAAACTTACGGACAGATATCAAATCACATCAGAGTCGTACAGATCGTATCAGAACAGAACAAATCAACAGAGTCAGAATCAGAAATCAGAATCGTACGGATCAATTATATCCTTAATCACAATTTCGTACAGAACAGAACAGATACAGAAAATAGTTACAGATACATATAGCTAAATGCCCTGACACTGACGGAATCTCTACGGATTCGGCCCCTTATGCCTCCCTTCCCAGACACTGACTGAATCTCATAGGATTCAGGCCCCTTATGTCTCCCTTTGTGCTCGCGGTACCCAAACAGATGTGCTTATAGCACCAAAACAGAATTCATCGGATCCGGAACAGAACAGATAATCGAATTTGATCTCATTGCAGATTTCCGTTTCACTAACTGAATCTCATAGGATTCAGGCCCCTATAACTCCCTTTATACTTTAACACATTAGCATTTCATTTCAGAGAAAAATCCGGACAAATCAGAATTACTCAAAAAAAAAATCGGGCAGCACAACGGCAGTGTACAGAATTTACACATAATTTTCCTGAAAATCAATAATACCACCGAATCGCACGAATATAGATATCAACTTTCAGAACATATTTATTCTACCGCACAGAGAATTTCCAAGTTCACAGAAAAATCCAGTCGACTAAAAAACACAGTTCGAAGCAAAAATATCCGACAAAATCTTCAAAATATAGTCAAAACGTAGCCACACCGGCCGGCAACGATATACAAATAAGTTACGCGGGTAAAAACTGAACCGTTCAAAAGATACGGACGAAAATCGCTAACGGAAACAAAATCCGGACAGAAAATACCGCCAAACACGACGGTTCTGAAATTTTAGAAAGTCGTGATTGTGGCCTAACTTCGTGCACAGCAATTTTTTCAACAGTCTCCTCGGACGGAAAACAGCATCGGCGTCGCCCGAAAAATCTTTTTCCCTTTTTTCTTCGTTTTTTTCTCTCTCCTACAGCTTTTCTCTCTCTTCAAATATCTCTTTTCTATAATATCCAGACTGATCGTCCTGGACGATCGAGCTTCGTACCAGACGATCCATGAAGAGAAGAATTCCGTCCAACTGAAAAATTACATATCGTCCCTGGCGAAGGGTTACACTGACTTATTTCGTCCAGACGATCTGATTTCGTACAGACGAACCATACAGCCAAACATGATTTTTCTACAACCTGACCGATCGTCCGGACGATCCAACTTCGTCCGGACGAACCTGGAGCAAAAACTGATATTACAATCTCCCCAACTTAAAAAAAAATGTCGTCCTCGACATTACAATCCAACCTCCGTCAAAACAAGTACGGGTACGACCGTCTCATATCAGACTCCTTCTCCCCAAGTTGCTTCCCGTGCAGTCCGGTGCTTACACTGGACTTTAACCATCGGAATCTCTTTATTTCTTAACTTTCGGATCGGTTCGTACGCCAAGATAAGCCCTGGCTCTTCCTTGTACACCAGATTCTCTTGATCTCAACTTCATCAGCAGACACTTCTTCCAGAGTCTGAAACCCACTTCCTCAGAGTGGAATACATGAAACACATTATGCACATCAAGGTCATAGAGTTCAGAAAAGCAAATAGGCGATAAGCAGATTTTCCAATTCTTTCCAAAAACTTCAAAAGTCCAACATATCTCGGATAAGCTTGCTTACCTGACCAAATCTGGTCAAATCACCTTCATCGGAACTGACTTTGACATCCCAAAGTCACCTGACCTGAAACTCAACAAAATCTGTGCTTCTGATTGTATACTTCTGCTGACGATCTTGAGCGCTTTCAATCTTCTCTTACAAACTGATCTTTGAGCAGTTTCATCAGCAAAGTAGGCCCCCAAAGCCTGTCTATCTCCGACTCCGTCAGATCAAGGAGTACGGCACTTTGCCATACAAAGCCTCGTCGGTCCATACCGATATGGACTGAAAACTGTTGTTATAGGAAACTCAATCCAGCGGAATATGATCTTCCCAGCTTTCGCTAAAGTCCAGAACCAAAGTCTCAACAGATCTTCCAGTACCTGAATGTCCTCTCAGACTGTCCGTCGTCTTGAGATGAAAGGCTGTACTGAAATGCAGTTTCGTACCCAAGCCTTGCTGAATGCCTTTCCAAAGTTTGGAAGTAAAACGTCATCTCGATCAGTATCGATCACACGAGCACACGGCAATCTGACTATCTCCTTCACATAAATCTGTGCAAGCGATCAACTGAATCCGTGTCTGATCGGAAGAAAATGGCTTGACTTGGTCAATCGATCTACAACCCACCCAAATGGGATCATGACCTTGTCGTGATCGAGGAAAACCCATCGCAAAGTCCATTGTTACTCCTCCCATTTACACTCAGGGATTGTAACGACTGCAACAGTCCACCTGGTCGCTGATGCTCTGCCTTCACCAACAGACAGGCTTCGCATCTCGACACAAACTCTGTTACATCTTTCATCTCTCCAGGCCACCAAAACAACAAGTTCATGTCAGCATAAATCTTACCACTGCCTGGATGAACAGTGTAGCCTGAATGATGAGATTCACACAGAATCTCCTGCCTCAAGTCTCCAAAACACAGGTACCCACAACTATTCTACAGAAAATAGCACCAGAATCACTTTAGATTAATGTTCTTGAAGTAGATTATTGTCTTGTACCAGCACTCCAATCTCCGTGTGCTATATCACAATCTCTCGAATGAATCGAATTCTGACTCCTGGTTCTTGAATCCGTTTGCTTCCAAAAGAGATGGAAACATCATATGTAGCCCAATCCAAATCACTGGAGGAAATCCTCCAATCACATTATAGAGATTGCAATATGTACTCCAACACGACGGCTGATATAGTCATCACAGGATGTTTCACCTACTGATAAGTCCAATAAGACTTCTCTGCTCTCATAGACAGCACTCTGCTACCCTTTCGCCCTTCCAAGCGCGAATGTATCAAATGAAATCTGATCAACTCAGCCCTTCCTCTGAATTCGAGAGTATCAGCCACCTCTCATGAAGTATATAATATGTTTGCATTAGTTAGCTATTCTCTCGTCAGCTTAGAGTTCTACATGACGCTTACAAGATATATCAATGACGCCATGTATCGTCTCAACATCGCAAAGTTAGTGACTCCACGTTGTAGCCATGCGGTATAAAACTACACGCAAATCAGTGTCGGTATGTTTACTTTTGCTTATTTGTTGTATGTGAATCCAATGATTTTCTCGTCGGCATATTAATAGCTCGATAAGCATTTTTAGGTTGTAGGCCGTGACACCCACCATGTCATCACACTACCGGACCCGATGCTGGCCTTCGGAAACCACTGCCGTCACTTCGCTGAAGAGTCTACCAATCACTACACTGGAAATCTCGTCTACTAGCTACTCTGGGAGTGCCAACATCTGAGCCTGAGTCGATAGCGAAGTGGCTTATATCTCGTGAAACATCGTCTACTCTGTGTGTCGCCAAGGACTGACTTTGAGTCGTTGTCTCCGCTCATGGCAGACGTCGGGAAATGTGTGTCGTGTGAACCCATTACAAATTTTCTCGTAACCTCTATTGCCATCCCAAGAAATAATAGATCGCTCAAATACCGTTGTTGTGGGGTCGGGCCACTCTGTGCGCAACGTGCGCACGAGACGAGCCTGATCTTTGGGGATCTACAGAAATGCCTCTCCGCTAATCATGCCCAAGGAAAAGAGAAAATGCTCTTCAACCAGAATTCCACTTAGAGAACTAGGCATACAGCTGATGCCTCTCAAAGTCTCCAAACACATATCCCTCAATGTCTGGCATGCTCTCTCTACAGATGGGATTGAATATACAGGATAGTAGGATGGTGTAGAGACAAAAGATAATACTAAACGTGGCAGTGATGAGTCGTGCATGAACCGACTCACAACTTGAGGTATACCTCCGAGAGATATAGTATCATATCAATAAGTTTTTCGCGATGGGCATGCATTGGTTACCCAAAATGCATAAACCAAAAACTCGTAGTGCCCGTATCCAGTATGAAAGGGTCATTTACTGTTCATTACACCAACAATTCAATTTCTTCTTTTTCCATTTCAAAACCATATCTGGTAAATGACCGGGCATGTGGATTGCAAAAAGTATTCCTAGATCTCGGGAAATTAAACATATTCGTTTTCGGAAAATAAACGAACGATCCTGGAAAGCTTGATCAAACAGTTCGTCAATCCGAGCAAAGGGTTACTTGTTACGTGTGATCGTCGCCACCGCTGTTGCATAACTATCGTACGAGGCGCTCGATAACAGCCATTACGGGTTTGGTCCGTCGCTCTTCTTCCACAGATATACAGGTGCTCACCAGCGTGCGAAACACCGTGATTGGTACGATAAACAAAATAGTTGAGAGATAACCAACTCCTGAAAGTGAACTTTCAACTCATGAATGTTCTCCGCGCTGGTGCCCTCTGTACGGCAGCTTCTCGAGCTCGCATCGGCTGCGGTACCGGAAAAAACATCGATAGTAGAACATCAACATTCTATATCCGAGGAAACCAACCAATCCTCATCGGAATAAACACTCCGCTACACTCAGCTTTCGTTACGCAATTCATTGGTGTGGATCTGTCATGTTATACGCAAAATCCAACTCTCTAGGCTGTAGATCCGCGAAGTAAAACCTGGACTTGGATCCCTTTCTTCCACATTCTGTACTCACTCCTACGCAGAAATCAGACTGGAGAGAACACTCTGTAATCCCTGAAATACAACTCTCTCTCAGCATAAGCCAACTCACTTGTGTACTTTCAGAGTATGATTTCTATTCGGGAGCATCCTACTGACTCATCCAATATATCCATCGCTCCAGCATACATGATCTACGACGAAATTCTTGCGGCTCCAAATCAGAGGAATACAAACTAGTCTCTCTTCTATGCAGAAATCTCGATCGGTTCACTCGGAGAGGTGACACCAAACTGTATCTCGACGCTCGTCAAATATGGGGAGTTCACCAGCCTGTGTGGTAAGTACAGACTTGTAAAGAAACGCGTAGTTTAAGCACATCGAACCAACCTGGTAAAATCTCTAAAACTCTTTATGCTCAGGAGTCAACAACAGACTCGACTCGCTCTCAGAGTGTCAAAAACCACTACAGGGGACTGATCAGAAATGGTAAAACATACCTGTTACAACATCCCGCGAGCATGCTCGAATGCTCCTGAATCGTGCTGAACGTACAGGAGCTGACAATACACCTCTCTGAAGGTAGCTTCTGACAGTGGTTGCAAGAACTAGAACTCTCACCCTCTCGCTAGAAATCCGTCAGGGCTAGGTAGTGGGACCACATCTTTGCGGCTCTTCCATCGCGCACGGAGACCAGAATGGGTCGGTTTGACCGCAGACACGCGCTCCTACTGGTGAGATCGCTGTTTCGCTCGAGTCACGACGGCGTGTGATCGAGATATCCATGGCGGACATACTGCGCATCATCTATGTCCCGCTGACACATCTGAAAAAGAAAATAGACCACGCGCGCTGATGGTCTGTAGCACGTGGCCTGGTGGTGTCGTCGTCCAACAGTTTTGGCACAAGGTGCCGTACTGCAGATCCTAGAACTGTTCGTACTGGTAGCAGTACAGACGATTCCTCGCTCTTCTGGAATCTCCAGAATCCAGTAAGCTGCAGCCAGGAGAGCGGAATTAATCTCCTTAGATATGAGAAAGAGAAGCACTGGCCGTGTTGTCTCTACCTCACCAACCTCTTCGTACTCGTCTGTCCCAATCCTGTGCTGACTTGTGTGGGGGCGATAGTCATGTCATTTATGTAATGCATCAGACGATCTCAGCTACGACGACTCATGAGTTGAGTCAGTAAGGTGGGGCCGGGTGGGGGAACGGTTATCAGAGGCTGCCTCAAAGTGTTCGTAAGCTCTCAGAAATCTGTAGCACCTCTCAGCAGACGTGTAACAGCTGCGGAGCGTACCTGGCTAATGCTAGTAAACTCAGCCTCGTATATGATACCGTCTTGCTCCCTGAACAATGTCTCAGGAAAACTCTCCTGCATTTGCTGTCGTGCAGAAGGGGGAACAAAACCAGTCCCGAAATACTTCAGTGAACTCTCCTCAAGTGATCAGGAGTTCAATCTGCCCTGTAATCTGGCTGCTTGCTGGCCATCCCAGTGCTCAGGCCTCTCCGTCCAACAGAAAACAGCTAACGGAACTTTCCTGTCTGCAGGGACACTGCATCCCGTCAAAAGTCTTTCTCCAATTCTCCTCAGCCACCTCGGCTGCTCTGGGCTCAACAGCGCCCTCAAACCTCGGAGGTTTCACCTCAGAATAACTGCAAATGTCGATCAATGTCCTCAGATCTAACAGTCGAAGCTCTGCTCTGAGGTCTCGCTCATCATCTGAGCAACAAGTGAAGCAAACTGTGAAAGGTATCGCACCGACCACTGGGGCTGTATCCCCAAGGTGCTGCCTGATCGTCACTCTGACGTCTGTCATGTCTGGGTCTGGCTGTGATCCATACGAAAAATCCAGAAAATCCGGAGGTAAAACTATCACAAAACAACACAAAATAACACATAAAAAAGCCAAACGACCCAAAAACTAACTCCCAGACAGACTCACTGATCACTTCCTAGCTCTGTTCACAAAATTTCCAAATTCCAAAACCATGCTCTGATTACCAAAAAAAGCTTTGTCACGACCCGACCGACGGGGACGGATCCCGCCCGAGCGGATCGCGACGTGAGACCTTCTTAACCAGGATCTGGCTTTGGAATTAGGTTTACTGAAATGATCTTCCAATTCTTAACTCAACAGAAGCACACAGAACAACAGAGCTATAAAACATCAAATGCAGCGGAACAAAACATCTTTCTGATTCATTTCCTCAAAATAATCATCTACAGAACAGTCAAGGCTTTCAACAGAAGAAAGACAGAACAGGAAAGCCTTGATGTACAAAAATCAAAAGTACAAAGTACCTAATTGATCAGACTCTGAACACCTTGTCCTGGACTTCCTTGCCCTTCCCAGAACCTGAAAACCACAGAAAGCAAGGGTGAGCTCAACAGCTCAGCAAAGCAACAAACCTCCAATCAATAATTCTCAAAAAACAAAACCAAATTCATCGGAGTTAGAAATCAGATAGAAATCGGAACAGAATCGGAAATCAAAACTTACGGACAGATACAAATCACATCAGAGTCGTACAGATCGTATCAGAAAGAACAAATCAACAGAGTCAGAATCAGAAATCAGAATGTACGGATCACATTATATCATAATCACAATTTCGTTAACAGAACGACACAGATACAGAAAATAGTACAGTTACATATAGCTAAATGCCTGACACTGACGGAATCTCTACGGATTCCGGCCCCTTATGCCTCCCCTTCCCAGACACTGATGAATCTCATACGATTCAGGCCCTTATGTTCCCCTTGTGCTCACGACACCAAAAACAGATGTGCTTATAGCACCAAAACAGAATTCATCGGATCCGGAAGAAACAGACAGATATCAGATTTGATCTCATTGCAGATTTCTCCGTTTCACTAACTGAATCTCATAGGATTCAGGCCCCTTATAACTCCTTTATATAGCTTATACACATAGCATTTCATTTCAGAGATAATCCGGACAAATCAGGAATTACTCAAAAATCGGGCAGCACAACGGCAGTGTACAGAATTTACAACATTTTCCTGAAAATTAAAATCCACGAATTCGCACAGAAAATAGATATCAACATTCAGAACATTTATTTAGCCGCAGAGAATTTCCAAGTTCACGAAAAATCCAGTCTGACTAAAAACAACAGTCGAAGCAAAAAATATCCGGACAAAAATCTTCAAAATATCTAGTCAAAACGTGCACACCCGGCACGGGCAAACGATATAAAAAAGTTACGCGGTTAAAAAACTGAACCGTTCAAAAGATACGGACGAAAATCGCTAACGGAAACAAAAATCGGGGACAGAATACCGCCAAACACGACGGTTCTGAAAATTTAGTAGAAAGTCGGATTGTGCCTTAACTTCGTGCACAGCAATTTCTTCAACAGTCCTCTCGGACGGAAAACAGCTCGGCGTCGCCCGAAAATCCCGTTTTTTCACTTTTTCCTTCGTTTTTCTCTCTCCTCAGCTTTTCTCTCTCTCTTCAAAATATCTTTTTCTATATTATCCAGACTGATCGTCCTGGACGATCGAGCTTCGTACCAGACGATCCATGAAGAGAAGAATTCCGTCCAGACGAAAAAATTACATATCGTCCCTGGCGAAGGGTTCACTGACTTATTTTCGTCCAGACGATCCTGATTTGTCCAGACGAACCATACAGCCAAAACATGTATTTTCTACACAACCTGTACCGATCGTCCCGGACGAATCCAACTTCGTCCGGGACGAACTGGAGCAAAACTGATATTACACTACAGCACTCACACAATATACTAACTCACACGAACACAGCTAGAGAAGTGGCAAGTCACAAAAGAGTGGTTTTAAAGTGTTCGATCTAATGGGAACGGGTGTAGGGGGAGCAATGAAGACATCCTTAGCTAAAAGGGCATCTCTATAGGGCATCTTAGCTCGGGTCAAGACAGTCTCCCAGGGGTAGTAAGGTGATTTAGTAAGGTCGGCCAACTAGGAGAGGGAAGGGTCTTACAGGGAAAGACAAGGTGTAGCTGGGGCACAATGTAAGAATCAGGACTATGATAGGACGAGGGGTCATCACTCTCTATCCATAATAACATAGCCCAAAGAATCACCAGCAGGTATGGGACTCAAAAGTCGGGGATGTGTCCAGAGTAGATGTGGGTGTTCAACATGAAAAGTGTGGTTAATATTTTCATTCCAGTCGGTAGGCGGAGTGATGTGTGTAAGCCCTATCAGGAGGACAAACTCTTTCAAGGTAAATCCATAGGGGGCAACTCCGAAAAATAGGCTCTAAACAAGTCAAAAGATGACTTCTTGGTACAAATTAGGCTCGAAAACTTTCAGACTCAAATCATTGTCTTCCAAAGTAAAATCAGGTTTGGTTTCAAATCCTAAGATCCGTAGTTCTGTTTCACTTGAATCATGTGACAAATTTGATTGACTTACTCAACTTGAGATTAGCTAAGTCGCCATCAGAACTATCCACAGTTAAATCAGAGTTATCCGAATTTCATCTCAGTAATTAAATTATAATCTTCCAATTTTAATTTCATTGTGTTCAAGGTCAGATCAATCTCTTTCGGGATCACATACATAATTCGTCTAGGCACGACCTTATCCAAGGGAGTATCGTTAATGATATTAGTCTCAAGAGGGGTAAGGTCTCGAGGTTAAAAGGTTTGGACCTCCTACATCAGGGTTTAAGTCCGGCAGGGGGTCTAATTCAATCACTTCAGTTTTCATCCTCAAAGTAGCCCTCATTATCATTAATATCATTAGCATCCACAAATGGATGCACTCAGTTTTAGGTTCAGGGACTTTTTCTTGTTAATTACACTTGCGGGTCAATGATTTGGGGAGTTTAAAGGTTGACTGGGATGACTAAGAGTTGGTCCAAGTGGGGAGCCACAGAGTTAGGTCTAACAGAAGGTCCAGTAGACGGGTCGGCCACCATGGTTAGGTGAAGAACCTATAGGGTGGGCAGCAACTCTGTGGTACTAAAACAGATGGGTGACCATAGAGGGGAAAGGTATTTTAATCCAAGTTCTCGTCTCATTGTTTTTCCAATCAGAGGTAGGAATTCGCCACGAGACTCTTTATGATCTTCTAACCTCATCCCAAAATTGGAGAGCATTACCGCTCAAGTGTGACACTAGCAACGCTAAACGGCGGGATTAGGGATTTCATGCGATTCAAATAGTCCTCTAATTGTCTAACCCATTCTCTTAAGTAGTAAGGGTCCAAGGAACCATCAAAGGGGTGGGTTAGACGGTTAGGTGGCTCAAACGCGAGGTCGTGGTGGCTTAATTGGGTCTGGGTGAAAGCAGAGTGAGAGACACATAGTTCTTGGTGGGGTTAATCAACGGGTTTCTCTGTTATAATTTCTAGTCATATTGCCCACTAGGTTAACGATGTCTTAAACTTTTGAAGTCTTATGGGTCCATTGAAAAGTTGTATAAGTGATTCTTAATGAAGAATGGGTGTAAGGGACAACTCTTTCCAGAGAAAACACCCTTATGAGTGGTTGTATGGTGCAGGAAGAACTAGGACAGCCAGCTACAAGACTGATTTAAGTGATCTAGGCAAGTAGGTTGGGCTTGGAACGTGGACCACAAGTGGATACTACCTAGAACTCTTCCAAACGGATGCTAATAGGTGCAGGAATCTAGCTAAGTGAAGTTTATAGAAGAATGGGCGCGCTGATACATCACTTAGACACCAAAGTTGGCTCATTAGACTCACTATTGGGTGTGGCAAATGTTTGGACAGCAGATCACACACGACCTTAAGCTTATCTAAGTGTTTGTAGCAAGGTTCCGGGGCGTGGACAGCACCTAAGTAGTGATTCTAGTTCGCTAACGGACACCTAACAGCTGCAGGAAACAACGGACAGCAAACTAAGTAGAGTCCGTCGCTTCCACAACACCTTAGGTAGAACTAGAGTGGAGACAGTACAAAACAGCACAACAAACTCTCCAAACTGAAGTGTACAGATGCTGGAATTGAAAGGGACATCAGCTCCAAACACAAATTCAAGTCCTGAGTAGACAGGAACCATATGGGCTCAACGGCAGCAGTTAGATACTAGCTAGACAGACTAAATGTCAATGACTGTATGCAGGAATTTTGAAACAGCAGGAGAAAAAACATGTGAAAAGATCTTAACGACGCAATGATATGCATGCAAAATTTAACTTGAAAATGAAGGTTATGCCCTAGGATGTTTTTCTAATCATTGTGTGCATGCCTACCATGCTCTGTACCAAGATGATGTGGAAAATAAATGCGATGGAGGAGTTACTTTAAGAAATTAAAGAGATCAATTGAAACTTAATAAACCAAAATAAATTTCGTTTTATAATAAAAGAGTGATCATTAGAATTCGTTGTTTTTTACTTGCTTAGGCAAAGATGAGCAAATTTCGGAAACCAAACAATTAGAAAACGCAATTCTAAAGGTAAACTACGCGGTGAACAAAAGTCCACAATTTAATATAAGATCTTTCACTTTCGGAGCCCATACGCTCAACTAATCTAGGGCTTTAGCGGAAGAAAGCGTCTCCACATTAGAACGAGGTCACTCCAAGGAAGGAAATAAAAAAAAAGAAGGAACCTTAGATCGTCGTTCTTGGATAGGTAGGTGCCAAACCCACGAACAACTTCTTGGCAACAGTCTTCTAACATGGGAGAACGATTCCCAGCGTGGGCCTTTAATGGTTGCTTCCAAGAGTGGATGGGACAGCAGCAAAACTACCATGGAATCTCGGGGACAGCGTAGTTTTGACAGCAAGGACAGCCGTTGGGAGGCCTTCTTATTGCTGTGGATTGCATATGGCAAGGCTGGAATTTTCTGGCTGCAGGTTGGAGGTAGGTAACCACTATTTTCAGGAGTTGGGAAGGATTTAAATGGGGGGAAGAAGCCAACGCATGAGTCCAGGGAGGTTTCAGCCAGCAGCAGGAAGAATTTCCAATGGGAAATAAATTCCAGCATTGACAGATAGGCAAGACGTGGGGGGAAAAAGGGGAGAAGAGCAGGTTTCACATTTCAGATTTTGAAATCTGAAATTACCATTTAGGAAACTTGGAATTAACCATTTGAGAGGGACATTAAAGAGGTATTTAAGTGGTGGTGAGGTGGCGATTAGAGAGAGAAGCAAGGGGATGAGGTGGCCGGCCATATGGGAGAGAGAGAGGGTTTGGAATTAAATAGGTGGGGACCACAATTAATTGATCAAAATTGAAATTTATATTCAGATTTTAATTATATCTTGTAACTCCCTAATTTAAATAAAATTAGGAGGGGAATTTAGAATTTCAAAAGAGTGTAACTCCCTTAATTAATTCCCCAAATTAATTGACTCAATTAATAAGGTAATTATGGAAAATTCAAATGTGCAAGGGGAAAAACAAAGGGGCCGGTGGTATGGAAGGTGGCGGCTTTAGATTGGCCGGGGGTGGTTGGCCGGCCGGTGGTGGTTGTTTTTTGGCCGGCTGGTGGTGTTGGCCGCGGCCTGCAGAATTTTGGCGGCGAAAACAGGGGAAAACACAAGGTGGCCGGCGGCTTTGCTGCTTGGATTGGACGGCGGCAAGGGCAAGGGAAAAAAAGTGATGGAAATTTATGGGGATTGGATGATTACGAATCCACTAACCTCAAGTGTTCTTCTCCTAGAGTTTCTGCAAGATTACTAGCACGAAAACTAGAACTCACAAAGAGATCTAGTCTTCTCGGCGAAATCCTAAGAGATTCGGGGAGGTGGTGAAGAACTCACTAAGAGAACTTCATGCACTCACAAAGAGAACAAAGCATGGAAAAATTTTTATTTCATCCAAAACTATCTATTACAAGAGAAGGACCATATTAAATAGGCCTCACAATGATAAATAAAAAGCAAAAGACTAAAATGCCCTTGGGCTACAATAGCGACCAAATACCCATAAGGGC
Organism: Dendrobium nobile; assembly: GCA_022539455.1. Lineage (NCBI taxonomy): Eukaryota > Viridiplantae > Streptophyta > Magnoliopsida > Asparagales > Orchidaceae > Dendrobium > Dendrobium nobile. The sequence goes on along the minus strand of CM039719.1, from coordinate 63,002,059 downwards.
AAAAACGGAAAAAACATAAAATAAAAATAAACTACTACATAAATAATGAAAATACAATCAGCTCGTAACCATCGATCTCCGGCGTCGAAAATGCTGACGATGTCTCATCATTCTCCCCAGTGGGAGAAAACGACCCCGTCGAGTAGATATCTATGGAGCCCTCGTAAAACTCTAGGAGATCTGGGTCTAGGCTTGTAGCTCGTCCCTGTCATCCAAGTTCCTCTATCTCCGGTGTCCCTTTCCAAGGAACTCGGTATCTTTGGACCACTTTCCTTTGGGGAATGACCTCATCATCTAGTATTGCTTCGACCTTCTCCGCTATAGGTAAGTAGGGGTAAGTTGGGGAGTGGAGCTAGGCTGGGGGATCTCACCAGGTGGGGTCACACAAAGCTATTTAAGGAGTGGATGTTGGGGTTAAGATTCGGGTCTTCAAAGGCTAACAGGTCTTCTATATTAAATGTAGGATTCCTGTTAAAGCCTCAAGAGAGGTCTCAGTACGTAGGCATGTACTATTAACCTTTGAGATTTCTTAAAATGTTCGGTGTTTCGAGCATGCAGCTTCCGTACATTCACAATGTCTCCAACTTTGAATTTTTTGGACCATCTTTTGTTATCAACAATAATTTTAGGCTTGGATGGATTTTGTTCAATTTTCCTTTTAATTTCGATGAATAACTCCTGAAGGTGAAATGCATGATGCAAATGCAGAGATCGGGTGTGCAAGATGAATGCAAGACTCATGAGCTTACAAAAGTTTTAAAACAACAGACAAAATAGGAAGACAACAGACTACATGTCACGACCCGACACCGACGGGGAGGATCCCGCCCGAGCCGGATCGCGACGTGGACCTTTCTTACAGGATTCTGGCTTTGGATTAGGTTCTGAACTGATCTTCCAACATTCTTAACTCAACGAAGCACACAGAACAACAGAGCTACTAAAAACATCAAATGCAGCGGAACAAAACATCTATCTGAATTCATTTCCTCAAAATAATCATCTTCAGAACAGTACAAGGCTTTCAACAGAAAGAAAGACAGAACAGGAAAGCCATGACTGTACAAAATGATCAAAAGTACAAAATGTACCTAATCTGATCAGACTCTGAAACCTAGTCCTGGACTTCCTTGCCCTTCCAGAAAAACTGAAAACCACCAGAAAGCAAGGGTGAGCTCAACAGCTCAGCAAAGCAACAAACCTCCAATCAAATTCTCAGGAAAAAAAACCAAATTCATCGGATAGAAATCAGATCAGAAATCGGAACAGGAAATCGGAATCAAAACTTACGGACAGATATCAAATCACATCAGAGTCGTACAGATCGTATCAGAACAAGAACAATCAACAGAGTCAGAATCAGAAATCAGAATCGTACGATTCAATGATATACATAATCACAATTTCGTACAGGAACAGAACAGATACAGAAAATAGTACAGATACATATAGCTAAATAGCCTGACACTGACGGAATCTCTACGGATTCCGGCCCCTTATGCCTCCCTCTCCTAGACACTGACTGAATCTCATAGGATTCAGGCCCCTTATGTCTCCCTTGGTGCTCCGGACCAAAAACAGATGTGCTTATAGCACCAAAACAGAATTCATCGGATCGGAACAGAACAGTATCAGATTTGATCTCATTGCAGATTTCCCGTTTCACTAACTGAACTCATAGGATTCAGGCCCCTTATAACTCCCTTATAATAGCTTATACACATAGCATTTCATTTCAGAGAAAATCCGGACAAATCAGGAATTACTCAAAAAATCGGGGCACACAACGGCAGTGTACAGAATTTACACAATTTTCCTGAAATATCAAAATCCCACCGAATTCGCACAGAATATAGATATCAACATTTCAGAACATTTATTGTACGCACAGAGGAATTTCCAAGTTCACAGAAAAAATGCATGTCGACTAAAAACACAGTCGAAGCAAAATATCCGGACAAAAATCTTCATAAATATAGTCAAACGTGCACACCGGCACGGCAACGATATACAAAAAGTTACGCGGTAATAAAAACTGAAAACCGTTCAAAGATACGGACGAAAATCGACTAACGGAAACAAAATCCGGACAGAAAAATACTCGCCAAACACGACGGTTCTGAAAATTTAGAATGTCGGATTGTGGCCTTACTTCGTGCACAGCAATTTTTCAACAGTCTCCTCGGACGAAAAAAGCTCGGCGTCGCCCGAAAAATCCGTTTTTCCACTTTTCCTTCGTTTTTCTCTCCTCAGCTTTTTCTCTCTCTTCAAAATATTCTTTTCTATATATTTACCAGGATGATCGTCTGGGACGATCGAGCTTCGTACCAGACGATCCATGAGGAGAAGAATTCCGTCCAGATAAAATTACATATCGTCCCTGGCGAAGGGTTCACTGACTTATTTTCGTCCAGACGATCCTGATTTCGTATCCAGACGAACCATACAGCAAACATGATTTTTCTACACAACCTGTACCGATCGTCCCGGACGATCCAATTCGTCCCGGACGAACAACCTGGAGCAAAAACTGATATTACAATTCTCCCCAACTTAAAAAAAAAATGTCGTCCTCGAACATTATCCAATCGCAACCTCCTCAAACAAGTACGGGTACGACCGTCTCATATCAGAACTCCTTCTCCTAAGTTGCTTCCGTGCAGTCCGGGTGCTTCCACTGGACTTTAACATCGGAATCTCTTATTTCTTTACTTTCGGAGTCGTACGCCAAGATAAAGCCCTGGCTCTTCCTTGTACACCAGATTCCTGAATCTCAACTTCATCAGCAGAAAATTCTTCCAGAGTCTGAAAACCCACTTCCTCAGAGTGGATACATGAAATCACATTATGCACATCAGGCATAGATTCAGAAAGCAATAGGCGATAAGCAGATTTTCCAATTCTTTCAAAACTTCAAAAGGTCCAACATATCTCGGACTAAGCGTGCTTACCTGACCAAATCTGCTCACACCTTTCATCGGACTGACTTTGACATACACAAGTCACCGACCTGAAACTCAACAAATCTGTGCTTCTGATTGTATTATTCTGCTGACGATCTTGAGCGGCTTTCAATCTTTCTCTTATCAAAATGATCTTCTGAGCAGTTTTCATCAGCAAAAGTGGCCCCCAAAGCCTGTCTATCTCCGACCTCCGTCAGAGTAAAGGAGTACGGCACTTCCTGCCATACAAAGCCTCGTACGGTGCCATTACGATAATGGATGAAGAAAATGTTGTTATAGGCAAACTCAATCAGCGGAATATGATCTTCCCAGCTTCCGCTAAAGTCCAGAACACAAATCTCAACAGATCTCTCCTGTACCTGAATAGTCCTTCAGATGTCCGTCGGTCTGAGGATGAAAGGCTGTTACTGAAATGCGGTTTCGTTACCCAAGCCTGCTGAATGCCTTTCCAAAGTTTGGAAGTAAAACGTCCATCTCGATCAGATACGATTCACGTGGCACACCGTGCAAATCTGACTATCTCCTTCACATAAATCTGTGCCAAGCGATCAACTGAATCCGTTGTCTGATCGGAAAGAAAATGGGCTGACTTGGGTCAGATCGATCTACAACCACCAAATGGCATCATGACTTGTCGTGTGATCGAGAAAACCCATCGAAAGTCATTGTACCTCCCTTCCTCATTTCCACTCAGGGATTGGTAACGATGCAACAGTCCACCTGGTCGCGTGATGCTCTGCCTTCACCAACTGACAGTGTTCGCATCTCGACACAAACTCTTGCTACATCTTTCTTCATCCCAGGCCACCAAAACAAAAAGCTTCATGTCAGCATACATCTTACCACTGCTGGATGAACAGTGTTTGTAGCCTGAATGATGAGTATTCACACAGAATCTCCTGCCTCAAGTCTCCAAACACAGTACCACAACCCATTCTTACAGAAAATAGCACCAGAATTAGAAATTCGAAGTTCAGGAGTCTTACCGATCCAATCTGTGCAATCAACTTTCGAATAATCCGAATCTGACTCCTGGGCTTCTTGAATCCGTGCTTCCAAAGAAGACTGAATATCATCTGAGCAACTCCAAATCATGGAGGAAGGAAATCACTCCAACTGCAATCTCTCCAAATCACGAACCGAAAGTCATCACAGGTAAGCTGATTACCTGATAATCCAAAACGACTTTCTGCTCAAAGCATCTGCTACCACGTTCGCCTCCCAGGCTGTACTGAATAGTCAAATCGTAGTCTTGATCAACTCGAGCCACCTCCTTGTCTCAGATTCAGATCCTTCTGAGTAAAAATATACTTCAGGCTCTTTATGATCAGTAAAGATCTCAACATGAGCCTACAAGTAATGACGCCAAATCTTCAAAGCAAAAATACTGCAGCTAACCTCCAAAATCATTGTGTCGGGTAATTCTTCTCATGTGGCTTTAAATGTCTCGAAGCATATAAGCAATTACTGACCATGCTGCATCAGGGACACATCCCAGTCCTTTCAGTGAAGCATCACTGAACACCTGGAAACCCTCGTACCTGACGGAAAGTGCCAACATGGAGATGAAGTCAAACAATCCTTCAATCTCTGAAAACTCGTCTCACACTCCGGTGTCCAAAAACAAAAAATAAAAGGAACTGACTCTGAGTCAGTCTCGTCAGAGACGTCGAAATCTGTGAAAAAACCCTTCACAAATTTTCTGTAATATCCGGCCATACCCAAGAAAACTACGTACCTCAAATACCGTAGTCGGCCTGGCCAATCAGCACAGCCCTGAATCTTCTGGGGATCTTACAGAATGCCTTCTCCGCTATATCACTGCCCCAGAAAGAAATGCTCTTCAACCAGAATTCACACTTAGAGAACTTGGCATACAGCTGATGCCTCCTCAAGTCTCCAACACAATCCTCAAGTGTCTGGCATGCTCATCCTCAGATGCAGAATATACCAGGATATCGTCAATGAAGACGATCACAAACTGATCCAAATACTCCCTTGAATACTCGGTTCATGAATCCATAAAAGGCAGGCGCATTGGTTACCCCAAAGAGCATAACCAACAACTCGTAGTGCCCGTACGAGTACTGAAAGCAGTCTTCACCACATCAATTTCTTCACCTTCACCTGATAGTATCCGGATCGCAAATCAATCTTGAAATACCGAAGATCCGGAAAGTTGATCAAACAAGTCGTCAATCCGAGGCAAAGGGTTCTTGTTCTTGATCGTGACCTTGTTCAAATTCTGTAATCAATACACATACGGAGTTGTTACCGTCCTTCTTCTTCACAATATTATCTAGGGTGTTCTCCCAGGAGGAAACACTGTAGGTCTAGTATGCAAAAACTCTGTCAACCTAACTCCTGAAGTGAACTTTCAACTTGCAGAGAAGTTCGATTTGTGTGCCATCCTGTACGGAGCTTTTCGATAATCGGAGCGGTACCGGAAGAAAATAAACTCGATAGAAAAACATCCACATCTCTATCGGAGGTAAACTCAACTAAACTCCTTCAGGTTATAAACATCAGCAGACTCCCGTACCACAGGGATCTCAGAAACAGAACCAACCTCTAGGTTCAGATCCCGCGACCGAAGCTAAAAAAAATATGGGCATCCTTTCTTCCACATTCTGCTCACCTCCACGCAGAATATCAGACTGGAGAGAAACCTTCGTAATACCCTGAAAGTACCAGCTCTCTCTCCAGCCAGTAAGGCAAAAACTCAACTGGTTGTCTTCATGGACAGTCGATCTTGGGCTCATACTGACTCAGCCAATCACATGCAGAATGATCACGAATATCGACGAAATGGCAAATCGAATCTAACTAGACTTGCCACTTCTTGCCAGTAATCTCGTATCTCACACAAACAAAACTGTCGAGCAATCAATGGATGCCCAGCCGGGTTAAAATCACAGACAAAAGGGAAACGGTTGAAAGAACATCGAATCCAAATGTAAAATCTGCAAGGTAATGCTCGGACGAGAAAGAATGAATCGCTCCAGGTCACAACAAACACGGACAGGGCTGATCAGAAATGTAAACCATACCTGATATCAACCATCCGGTAGAATCTCGTGCCTCTGCTGATAGGACTGAACACGTGGCTGTACTGACGGAGCTGGATAGCAACAGGAACTACCTGCGCCCTCTGAATCGTAGGGTGTGTCTCCGTGTGTGAGAACTAGCCACCCCTCATACCAGCGTCAATCCTCAGGGGCGGGTAGGATCAGTCATCGGTGCTTTCCTTGCCTGCTGAACCTAAACAGGTTGACAAAGCCCTCAGATCGCTAGCCTGACGTGATCTCAAATCCCATTGCGGGACATTCTGCAATCCTATGTCCGGCTGACCACATCTGAAACAAAGACAGCTATCCTGTAGCACTGGCCATCGTTTCGTCGTCCACAGTTGTGGCCACAGTGTGCCGTACTGACAGATCCAGAACTAGTCGTATGGGTAGCAGTTACCAGGACGATCCTCGCTCTTCCTGGGAATCTCCAGATCCAGATCCAGGGAACAAATCTCCCTCCTTCCCTGAGGCAAACCACTGCAGGATGTATCTCCTCCCATCTTCATACTCGCAGTCCACACGCTCGACTGAACCCGTAGCCGTCATCGCTCATTCTCAATCAGGACAAGCTAGCCCTCACCCAGCTCAGAGAAATCAGTAATCCGGAATCGGTAGCAGAGGCCTGCCTCAATAGTGTCTCGTAAGCCTCTCAGGAAATCTGTAGCACCTCTCAGCAGACTATGTGCTAACCAGGCTGCGGAGCGTACCTGGCTAATGCAGTAGTAAACTCAAGCCTCGTACTGCATTCACCGTTTGCTCCCCTGAACATGTCTCAAAAACTCTCCTGCATTTTGCTGTCGTGCACGAAGGGTGAACAAACCAGTCCAGAAATACTTCAGTGAATTTCCCAAGTGATCAAGGAGTTCAATCTGCCCTGAAAATTGGCTGCTTGCTGGCCATCCACAGTGCTCAGCCTCTCGTCAACAGAAAAATACATCGCTAACGGAATTTTCTGTCTGCAGGACATGCATCCGTCAAAAGGGCTTCTCCAATCTCCCTCAGCCACTCCTCGGCTCGGGGACGCATCTCACTCGCACGCAACAGATACTCTCTCACGACGCGCTCGGTTTCAACTCAGAAATAGATAGCTATAGAGATAGTAGATTGTCGATCAAATGTCCACTAGATCTAACAGTCGAAGCTGCTCTGAGTCTCGTATCATCTGAGCAACAAGTGAAGCAAATGTGAAAGCGTATCAGCACGGCCACTTGGGCTTTACTCCCCATGGTGCTGCCTGATCGTCACTCTGACCGTTCTGTATGTCTGGGTTGGCGGATTCCATACAGAACAAATCCAGAACATCCGGTCGGAAACTGCTCAGATAGAGAAAGTGAGACAAGTAACACAATAAAAAGCCAAACGGACCCATAACTACCTCCCAGGACAGACTTCATGATCACTTCTAAGCTTGTTTCACAAAATTTCAAATTCCAAACCATGCTCTGATACTCAAAAAAGCTTGTACGGACCGACCCGACGGGACGGATCCCGCCCGGGCCGGATCGCGACGTGAGACCTTTTCTTAACCAGGATCTGGGCTTTGGATTAGGTTACTGAATTGAGCTTCCAAATTCTTTAACTCAAACAGAAGCACACAGAACTACAGAGCTATAAAAACATCAAATGCAGCGGACAAAACATCTATCTGAATTCATTTCCTTCAAATTTTTCCTACAGAACAGTACAAGGCGCTTTCAACTGAAAGAAAGACATAACAGGAAAGCTATGACTGTTACAAAATCAAAAGTACAAAAGACCTAATCTGATCAGACTCTGAAAACTAGTCCTGGACTTCTTGCCCATTCCAGAACCTGAAAAACCACCAGAAAGCAAGGGTGAGCTCAAAAGCTCAGCCAAAGCAACAACATCCAATCAAAAAGATTCTCAGAAAACAAAACCAAATTCATCACGGATAGGAGAATCAGATCAGAAATCGGAACAGAATCGAGAAATCAAAACTTACAGACAGATATCAAGTCACATCTGAGTCGTACAGATCGTTATCAGAACGAACAAATCAACTCAGAGTCAAGAATAGAAATCAAATCGTACGGATCACATTATATCATATTCACATTTCGTACAGAACAGAACAAGATACAGAAAATTAGTACAGATACCATAGAGCTAAATGCCCTGACATGACGGAATCTCTACTGATTCGGCCCCTTCATGCCTCCCTTCCCAGACACTGACTGAATCTCATAGGATTCAGGCCCCTTAGTCTCCCTTTGTGCTCACGGCCAAAAGATGTTGCTTATAGGCACCAAAACAGAATTCATCGGATCGGAACAGAACAGATATCAGAATTTTGATCTCATTGAAGTTTTTCCGTTTACTAACTGAATTCATAGGATTACAGGCCCTTATAACTCCCCTTTAATAGCTTATGACCATGCATTTCATTTCAGAGGAAAATCCGGTACAATAGGCATTACTCAAAAATCGGGCGCACATAACTGCAGTGTAAGAATTTACATTTTCTGAAAATCAAATCCAGAATTAGACTTACATACTAGACGCTCTCAGCATCATAGATCTCGCAAACATTTCAGAAATATATCAAAACAGCTCCACGAGACATTTCCAAGTTCACCAGAAAAACTCCCACGTCGCATAAAAAAACAGTCGACAGAAAAATATCCCGCGACAAAAAATAATACAATATAGTCAATACGTCCTCCCATTGCACACCCCCGTCCCCCCCCCCCTCCCCCCCCGGAAGATATACAAAAAAAGTTATCCCCTCTTTTCAAAACCTGAAGTTTAAAGATCCTTACCCTACTTACCTATAGCGGAGAAGGTCGAAGCAATACTAGATGATGAGGTCATTTCCCCAAAGGAAAGTGGGTGCCAAAGATACCGAGTTCCTTGGAAAGGGACACCGAGATAGAGATACTTGGATGACAGGGACGAGCTACAGAGCCTAGACCCAGATCTCCTAGAGTTTTACGAGGGCTCTCATAGATATCTACTCGACGGGGTCGAGTTTTCTCCACCGGGGAGAATGATGAGGACATCGTCAGCATTTTCGACGCCGGAGATCGATGGTTACGAGCATGAGTTGTATTTTCATTATTTTATGTAGTAGTTTATTTTTATTTATGTTTTTTCCGTTTTTGCCCTTATGGGTATTTGGTCGCTATTGTAGCCCAAGGGGCATTTTAGTCTTTTGCTTTTTATTTATCATTGTGAGGCCTATTTATATGGTCCTTCTCTTGTAATAGATAGTTTGGATGAAATAAAAATTTTCCATGCTTTGTTCTCTTTGTGAGTGCATGAAGTTCTCTTAGTGAGTTCTTCACCCTCCCCGATCTCTTAGTGAGTTCGCCGGAGAAGACTAGATCTCTTTGTGAGTTCTAGTTTTCGTGCTAGTAATCTTGCAGAAACTCTAGGAGAAGACACTTGAGGTTAGTGGATTCGTAATCATCCAATCCCCATAAAATTCCATCTCCTTTTTTCCCTTGCCCTTGCCGCCGTCCAATCCAAGCAGCAAAGCCGCCGCCACCTTGTGTTTTTCCCCTGTTTTCGCCGGCCAGAAATTCTGCAGCCGCCGGCCAACCACCACCAGCCGGCCAGAAAAACAACCACCACCGGCCGGCCACCCGCCGGCCAATCTAGCCGCCACCTTCCATACCACCGGCCCCTTTGGTTTTTCCCCTTGCACATTTGAATTTTCCATAATTACCTTATTAATTGAGTCAATTAATTTGGGGAATTAATTAAGGGAGTTACACTCTTTTGAAATTCAAATTCCCTCCTAATTTTATTTAAATTAGGGAGTTACATGATATAATTAAAATCTGAAATTTAAATTTCAGATTTTGATCAATTAATTGTGGTCCCCACCTATTTAATTCCAAACCTCTCTCTCTCTCCCATATGGCCGGCCACCTCATCCCCTTGCTTCTCTCTCTAATCGCCACCTCACCACCACTTAAATACCTCTTTAATGTCTCCTCTCAAATGGTTAATTCCAGATTTCCTAAATGGTAATTTCAGATTTCAAAAATCTGAAATGTGAAACTGCTCTTCTCCCCTTTTTCCCCACGTCTTGCCTATCTGTCAATGCTGGAATTTATTTCCCATTGGAAATTCTTCCTTGCTGCTGGCTGAAACCTCCCTGGACTCATGCGTTGGCTTCTTCCCCCATTTAATCCTTCCCAACTCCTGAAAATAGTGGGTTACCTACCTCCTAAGCCTGCAGCCAGAAAATTCCAGCCTTGCCATTGCATCCACAGCAATAAGAAGGCCTCCCAACGGCTGTTCCTGCTGTCAAAACTGCTGTCCCGAGATTCCCATGGTAGTTTGCTGCTGTCCCATCCACTCTGGGAGCAACCATTAAAGGCCCGACGGCTGGGAATCGTTCTCCCATGTTGAAGACTTGTTGCCCAAGAAGTTGTTCGTGGGTTGTGGCTACCTATCCAAGAACGACGATCTAAGGTTCCTTCTTCCTCGGAGTGACCTCGGTTCTAATGTGGAGACGCTTCTTCCGCTAAAGCCTAGATTAGTTGAGCGTATGGGCTCCAAAGGTGAAAGATCTTATTATTAAATTGTGGATTTTTGTTCACCGTCGTAGTTTTACCATTTGAACTTTGCGTTTTCTTAAATTGTTTGGTTTCCGAAATTTGCTCATCTTTGCCTAAGCAAGTTAAAACCACGAATTCTAATGATCACTCTTTTATTATAAACGATAATTTTATTTTGGGTTATTAAGTTTCAATTGATCTCTTTAATTTCTTAAAGTAACTCCTCCATCGCATGTATGTTCCACATCATCTTGGTATCAGAGCATGGTAGGCATGCACGACATGATTAGAAAAACATCCTAGGGCATAACCTTCATTTCAAGTTAAATTTTGCATGCATATCATTGCGTCGTTAAGATCTTTTCACTGTTTTTCCTGCTGTTTTCAAAATTCCTGCATACAGTCATTGACATTTAGTCTGTCTTAGCTAGTATCTAACTGCTGCCGTTGAGCCCATAGTGTTCCTGTCTACTCAGGACTTTGAATTTGTGTTTGGAGCTGATGTCCCTTCAATTCCAGCATCTGTACACTTCAGTTTGGAGAGTTTGTTGTGCTGTTTTGTACTGTCTCCACTCTAGGTTCTACCTAAGGTGTTTGGGAAGCGACGGACTCTACTTTAGTTTGCTGTCCGTTGTTTCCTGCAGCTGTTAGGTGTCCGTTAGCGAACCTAGAGTCACTACTTAGGTGCTGTCCACGCCCCGGAACCTTGCTACAACACTTAGAAAGCTTTAGGTCATGTTGTGATCTGCTGTCCAAACATTTGCCACACCCAATAGTGAGTCTAAGTGAGCCTAATTTGGTGTCTAAGTGATGTATCAGGCGCCCATTCTTCTATAAACTTCACTTAGCTATATTCCTGCACCTATTAGCATCCGTTTGGAAGAGTTCTAGGTAGTATCCACTTGTGGTCCACGTTCCAGAGCCCAACCTACTTGCCTAGATCACTTAAATCAGTCTTGTAGCTGGCTGTCCTGAGTTCTTCCTGCACCATACAACCACTCATAATGGTGTTTTCTCTTGGGAAAGAGTTGTCCCTTACACCCATTCTTCATTAAGAATCACTTAACACTTTTCAATGGACCCGATAAGACTTCAAAAGAGTTTAGATGACATCGTTAACCTAGTGGGCAATATGACTAGAATTATAACAGAGAAACCCGTTGATTATCCCCACTCGAACTATGTGTCTCACTCTGCTTTTCAACCCAGACCCAAGTTTAAGCCACAACGACCTCGCTTTGAGCCACCTTACCGTCTACCCACCTTTGATGGTTCCTTGGACCCTTACTACTTTAGAGAATGGGTTAGACAATTAGAGGACTATTTTGAATCGCATGAAATCCCTAATTCTCGCCAGTTTAGCGTTGCTAGGTCACACTTGAGCGGTAATGCTCTCCAATTTTGGATGAGGTTAGAAGATCATAAAGAGTCTCGTGGCGAATTCCCTACCTCTGATTGGAAAAACATGAGACGAGAACTTGGATTAAAATACCTTTCCCCTACTTATGGTCACCCATCTGTTAGTAACATCAGAGTTGCTGCCCCACCCTATAGGTCTTCACCTAACCATGGTGGCCGACCCTCTACTGGACCTTCTGTTAGACCTAACTCTTGTGGCTCCCCACTTGGACCAACTCTTAGTCATCCCAGTCAACCTTTAACCTCCCCAATCATTGACCCTGCAAGTGTAATTAACAAGAAAAAGTCCTCTGAACCTAAAACTGAGTGCATCCATTTTGTGGATGCTAATGATATTAATGATAATGAGGGCTACTTTGAGGATGAAACTGAAGTGATTGAATTAGACCCCCTGCCGGACTTAAACCCTGATGTAGGAGGTCCAGAACCTTTTAACCTCGAGACCTTAGCCCCTCTTGAGACTAATATCATTAACGATATCCCTTTGGATAAGGTCTGCCTAGACGATATTGATGTGATCCCGAAAGAGATTGATCTGACCTTGAACACAATGAAATTAAAATTGGAAGATTATAATTTAATTACTGAGATGAATTCGGATAACTCTGATTTAACTGTGGATAGTTCTGATGGCGACTTAGCTAATCTCAAGTTGAATGTAAGTCAATCAAATTTGTCACATGATTCAAGTGAAACAGAACCTACGGATCTTAGGATTGAAACCAAACCTGATTTTACTTTGGAAGACAATGATTTGAGTCTGAAAGTTTTCGAGCCTAATTTGTACCAGAAGTCATCTTTTGACTTGTTAGAGCCTATTTTTGGAGTTGCCCCTATGGATTTACCTTTGAAAGAGTTTGTCCTTCCTGATTGGGCTTACCACATCACTCCGCCTACCGACTGGAATGAAAATATTAACCCACACTTTCATGTTGAACCCACATCTACTCTGGACACGATACCCCGACTTTTGAGTCCCATACCTGCTGGTGATTCTTTGGGCTATGTTATTATGGTAGAGAGTGATGACCCCTCGTCCTATCATAGTCCTGATTCTTACATTGTGCCCGCTACATCCTTGTCTTTCCCTGTTAAGAACCTTCCCTCTCCTAGTTGGCCGACCTTACTAAATCACCTTACTACCCCTGGGAGACTGTCTGTGACCCGAGCTAAGATGCCCTATAGAGATGCCCTTTTAGCTAAGGATGTCTTCATTGCTCCCCCTACACCCGTTCCATTAGATCGAACACTTTAAAACCACTCTTTTGTGACTTGTCCACTTCTCTAGCTGTGTTCGTGTGAGTTAGTATATTGTGTGAGTGCTGTAGTGTAATATCAGTTTTTGCTCCAGGTTCGTCCGGGACGAAGTTGGATCGTCCGGGACGATCGGTACAGGTTGTGTAGAAAAATCATGTTTGGCTGTATGGTTCGTCTGGACGAAATCAGGATCGTCTGGACGAAAATAAGTCAGTGAACCCTTCGCCAGGGACGATATGTAATTTTTCGTCTGGACGGAATTCTTCTCTTCATGGATCGTCTGGTACGAAGCTCGATCGTCCAGGACGATCAGTCTGGATATATATAGAAAAGAGATATTTTGAAGAGAGAGAAAAAGCTGAGGAGAGAGAAAAACGAAGGAAAAAGTGGAAAAACGGATTTTCGGGCGACGCCGAGCTGTTTTCGTCCGAGGAGACTGTTGAAGAAATTGCTGTGCACGAAGTAAGGCACAATCCGACTTTCTAAATTTTCAGAACCGTCGTGTTTGGCGGTATTTTCTGTCCGGATTTTGTTTCCGTTAGCGATTTTCGTCCGTATCTTTTGAACGGTTCAGTTTTTACCGCGTAACTTTTTGTATATCGTTGCCGTGCCGGGTGTGCACGTTTTGACTATATTTTGAAGATTTTTGTCCGGATATTTTTGCTTCGACTGTGTTTTTAGTCGACTGGATTTTTCTGTGAACTTGGAAATTCTCTGTGCGGTAGAATAAATGTTCTGAAATGTTGATATCTATATTCTGTGCGAATTCGGTGGATTTTAATTTTCAGGAAAATTGTGTAAATTCTGTACACTGCCGTTGTGCTGCCCGATTTTTGAGTAATTCCTGATTTGTCCGGATTTTCTCTGAAATGAAATGCTATGTGTATAAGCTATTAAAGGGAGTTATAAGGGGCCTGAATCCTATGAGATTCAGTTAGTGAAACGGGAAATCTGCAATGAGATCAAATCTGATATCTGTTCTGTTCCGGATCCGATGAATTCTGTTTTGGTGCTATAAGCACATCTGTTTTGGTGTCGTGAGCACAAAGGGAGACATAAGGGGCCTGAATCGTATGAGATTCAGTCAGTGTCTGGGAAGGGAGGCATAAGGGGCCGGAATCCGTAGAGATTCCGTCAGTGTCAGGGCATTTAGCTATATGTATCTGTACTATTTTCTGTATCTGTTCTGTTCTGTACGAAATTGTGATTATGATATAATGTGATCCGTACGATTCTGATTTCTGATTCTGACTCTGTTGATTTGTTCTGTTCTGATACGATCTGTACGACTCTGATGTGATTTGATATCTGTCCGTAAGTTTTGATTTCCGATTCTGTTCCGATTTCTGATCTGATTTCTATCCGATGAATTTGGTTTTGTTTTTTGAGAATTTTGATTGGAGGTTTGTTGCTTTGCTGAGCTGTTGAGCTCACCCTTGCTTTCTGGTGGTTTTCAGGTTCTGGGAAGGGCAAGGAAGTCCAGGACTAGGTTTCAGAGTCTGATCAGATTAGGTACTTTTGTACTTTTGATTTTTGTACAGTCATGGCTTTCCTGTTCTGTCTTTCTTTCTGTTGAAAGCCTTGTACTGTTCTGTAGATGATTATTTTGAGGAAATGAATTCAGATAGATGTTTTGTTCCGCTGCATTTGATGTTTTTAGTAGCTCTGTTGTTCTGTGTGCTTCTGTTGAGTTAAGAATTTGGAAGATCAGTTCAGTAACCTAATCCAAAGCCAGATCCTGGTTAAGAAAGGTCTCACGTCGCGATCCGGCTCGGGCGGGATCCGTCCCCGTCGGGTCGGGTCGTGACAAGCTTTTTTGGTATCAGAGCATGGTTTTGGAATTTGGAAATTTTGTGAAACAGAGCTCTAGGAAGTGATCAGTGAGTCTGTCTGGGAGGTAGTTTTGGGTCGTTTGGCTTTTTATTGTGTTATTTTGTGTTGTTTTGTGATAGTTTTCCGGATTTTCTGGATTTTTCTGTATGGATCAGCCAGACCCAGACATGACAGACGGTCAGAGTGACGATCAGGCAGCACCAGTGGGGAGTACAGCCCCAGTGGTCGGTGCTGATACGCTTTCACAGTTTGCTTCACTTGTTGCTCAGATGATGAGCGAGACTCAGAGCAGAGCTTCGACTGTTAGATCTGAGGACATTGATCGACATTTGCAGTTATTTCTGAGGTTGAAACCTCCGAGGTTTGAGGGCGCTGTTGAGCCCAGAGCAGCCGAGGAGTGGCTGAGGAGATTGGAGAAGACTTTTGACGGGATGCAGTGTCCTGCAGACAGGAAAGTTCCGTTAGCTGTTTTTCTGTTGGACGGAGAGGCTGAGCACTGGTGGGATGGCCAGCAAGCAGCCAGATTTCAGGGCAGATTGAACTCCTTGATCACTTGGGAGGAGTTCACTGAAGTATTTCGGGACTGGTTTGTTCCCCCTTCTGCACGACAGCAAATGCAGGAGAGTTTTCTGAGACTTGTTCAGGGGAGCAAGACGGTGATGCAGTACGAGGCTGAGTTTACTGCATTAGCCAGGTACGCTCCGCAGCTGGTTAGCACGTCTGCTGAGAGGTGCTACAGATTTCTGAGAGGCTTACGAGACACTTTGAGGCAGCCTCTGATACCGTTCCGGATTACTGATTTCTCTGAGCTTGTGGAGCGAGCTCGTCTGATTGAGAATGACATGACGGCTACTCAGCAGCGGTGGACTGCGAGTAGGAAGAGGTTTGGAGGAGAGACATCTGGCAGTGGTTCCTCTGGGAAGAGGAGATTTGTTCCTGGATCTGGATCTGGAGATTCCAGGAAGAGCGGAGGATCGTCTGGTACTGCTACCAGTACGACTAGTTCTGGATCTGTCAGTACGGCACCTGTGTGCCAAAACTGTGGACGACGACACCATGGCCAGTGCTACAGGATAGCTGGTCTTTGTTTCAGATGTGGTCAGCCGGGACATAGGATTGCAGAATGTCCGCAGATGGGATTTGATCAGCGTTCTGAGCAGCGATCTGAGGGCTTTGTCAGACCTGTTGGTTCAGCAGCAGGAAGACCGAGGACTGTTCCTCCTCGCCCTGAGGGATTTGCTGGTAGAGGTGGTGGTTCTAGTTCTGCACCACGGAGACCACCTACGATTCAGAGGGAGCAGAGTAGTTCTGTTGCTTCAGCTCCTGTTCCAGTTCAGCCACGAGTTTACAGTCTGAGTCAGCAGGAGGCTCGAGATGCTCCGGATGTTGTGACAGGTATGGTTTACATTTCTGATCAGCCCTGTCGTGTTTTGTTTGACTCTGGAGCGAGTCATTCTTTTCTGTCCGAGCATTATTTTGAGATTTTACATTTGGATTCGATGGTTCTACCGGTTTCTTTGTCTGTGATTTTACCGGCTGGGAATCCATTGATTGCTCGACAGTTTTGTTTGTGTGAGATCGAGATTTCTGGCAAGAAGTGGAAGTCTAGTTTGATTCGATTGCCGATTTCGTCGTATTATGTGATTCTGGGCATGGATTGGCTGAGTCAGTATGAAGCCCAGATAGACTGTCTGAAGAAACAAGTGAGTTTGCTTATGGCTGGAGAGAGAGTTGTATTTCAGGGATTACGAGGTGTTCTCTCCAGTCTGATTTCTGCGTTGGAGGTGAGCAGAATGTGGAAGAAAGGATGCCCAGTATTTTTAGCTTCGGTGCGGGATCTGAACCTAGAGGTTGGTTCTGTTTCTGAGATCCCTGTGGTACGGGAGTTTGCTGATGTTTATCCTGAGGAGTTGGTTGGTTTACCTCCGGATAGAGATGTGGAGTTCTCTATCGATGTTTTTCCGGGTACCGCTCCGATATCGAAAGCTCCGTACAGGATGGCACCAAAAGAACTTTCTGAGTTGAAAGTTCAGCTTCAGGAGTTGGTTGACAGAGGTTTTGTACGTCCTAGTGTTTCGCCCTGGGGAGCACCTGTATTATTTGTGAAGAAGAAGGACGGTACACTCCGTATGTGTATTGATTACAGAGATTTGAACAAGGTCACGATCAAGAACAAGTACCCTTTGCCTCGGATTGACGACTTGTTTGATCAACTTTCCGGATCTTCGGTATTTTCGAAGATTGATTTGCGATCCGGATACTATCAGGTGAAGGTGAAGGAAATTGATGTGGTGAAGACTGCTTTCAGTACTCGGTACGGGCACTACGAGTTTTTGGTTATGCCTTTTGGGGTAACCAATGCGCCTGCGATTTTTATGGATCTGATGAACCGAGTATTCAGGGAGTATTTGGATCAGTTTGTGATCGTCTTCATTGACGATATCCTGGTATATTCTGCATCTGAGGATGAGCATGCCAGACATTTGAGGATTGTGTTGGAGACTTTGAGGAGGCATCAGCTGTATGCCAAGTTCTCTAAGTGTGAATTCTGGTTGAAGAGCATTTCTTTTCTGGGGCATGTGATTAGCGGAGAAGGCATTTCTGTAGATCCCCAGAAGATTCAGGCTGTTGCTGATTGGCCAAGGCCGACTACGGTATTTGAGGTACGTAGTTTCTTGGGTATGGCCGGATATTACAGAAAATTTGTGAAGGGTTTTTCACAGATTTCGACGTCTCTGACGAGACTGACTCAGAAGTCAGTTCCTTTTGTTTGGACACCGGAGTGTGAGACGAGTTTTCAGAGATTGAAGGATTGTTTGACTTCAGCTCCAGTGTTGGCACTTCCGTCAGGTACGGAGGGTTTCCAGGTGTTCAGTGATGCTTCACTGAAAGGACTGGGATGTGTCCTGATGCAGCATGGTCAGGTAATTGCTTATGCTTCGAGACAGTTAAAGCCACATGAGAAGAATTACCCGACACATGATTTGGAGTTAGCTGCAGTAGTTTTTGCTTTGAAGATTTGGCGTCATTACTTGTATGGCGTCAGGTGTGAGATCTTTACTGATCATAAGAGCCTGAAGTATATTTTTACTCAGAAGGATCTGAATCTGAGACAGAGGAGGTGGCTCGAGTTGATCAAGGACTACGATTTGACTATTCAGTATCAGCCTGGGAAGGCGAACGTGGTAGCAGATGCTTTGAGCAGAAAGTCTTTTGGATTATCAGGTATTCAGCTTACCTGTGATGACTTTCTGGTTCGTGATTTGGAGAGATTGCAGTTGGAGGTGATTTCCTCCAGTGATTTGGAGTTGGCTCAGATGAGTATTCAGTCTTCTTTGGAAGCACGGATTCAAGAAGCCCAGGAGTCAGATTCGGATTATTCGAAGTTGATTGCACAGATTGGATCTGGTAAGACTCCTGAACTTCGAATTTCTGATTCTGGTGCTATTTTCTGTAAGAATAGGTTGTGGGTACCTGTGTTTGGAGACTTGAGGCAGGAGATTCTGTGTGAATCTCATCATTCAGGCTACACTGTTCATCCAGGCAGTGGTAAGATGTATGCTGACATGAAGCTTTTGTTTTGGTGGCCTGGGATGAAGAAAGATGTAGCAGAGTTTGTGTCGAGATGCGAAGCCTGTCAGTTGGTGAAGGCAGAGCATCAGCGACCAGGTGGACTGTTGCAGTCGTTACCAATCCCTGAGTGGAAATGGGAGGAGGTAACAATGGACTTTGCGATGGGTTTTCCTCGATCACGACAAGGTCATGATGCCATTTGGGTGGTTGTAGATCGATTGACCAAGTCAGCCCATTTTCTTCCGATCAGACAGACGGATTCAGTTGATCGCTTGGCACAGATTTATGTGAAGGAGATAGTCAGATTGCACGGTGTGCCTCGTGTGATCGTATCTGATCGAGATGGACGTTTTACTTCCAAACTTTGGAAAGGCATTCAGCAAGGCTTGGGTACGAAACTGCATTTCAGTACAGCCTTTCATCCTCAGACCGACGGACAGTCTGAGAGGACTATTCAGGTACTGGAAGATCTGTTGAGACTTTGTGTTCTGGACTTTAGCGGAAGCTGGGAAGATCATATTCCGCTGATTGAGTTTGCCTATAACAACAGTTTTCAGTCCAGTATCGGTATGGCACCGTACGAGGCTTTGTATGGCAGGAAGTGCCGTACTCCTTTGACTCTGACGGAGGTCGGAGATAGACAGGCTTTGGGGGCCACTTTTGCTGATGAAACTGCTCAGAAGATCAGTTTGATAAGAGAAAGATTGAAAGCCGCTCAAGATCGTCAGCAGAAGTATTACAATCAGAAGCACAGATTTGTTGAGTTTCAGGTCGGTGACTTTGTGTATGTCAAAGTCAGTCCGATGAAAGGTGTGAGCAGATTTGGTCAGGTAAGCAAGCTTAGTCCGAGATATGTTGGACCTTTTGAAGTTTTGGAAAGAATTGGAAAATCTGCTTATCGCCTATTGCTTTCTGAATCTATGCCTGATGTGCATAATGTGTTTCATGTATCCACTCTGAGGAAGTGGGTTTCAGACTCTGGGAAGAAGTTGTCTGCTGATGAAGTTGAGATTCAGGAGAATCTGGTGTACAAGGAAGAGCCAGGGCTTATCTTGGCGTACGACGTCCGAAAGTTAAGAAATAAAGAGATTCCGATGGTTAAAGTCCAGTGGAAGCACCGGACTGCACGGGAAGCAACTTGGGAGAAGGAGTCTGATATGAGACGGTCGTACCCGTACTTGTTTTGACGGAGGTTGGATTGGATAATGTCGAGGACGACATTTTTTTTTAAGTTGGGGAGATTGTAATATCAGTTTTTGCTCCAGGTTCGTCCGGGACGAAGTTGGATCGTCCGGGACGATCGGTACAGGTTGTGTAGAAAAATCATGTTTGGCTGTATGGTTCGTCTGGACGAAATCAGGATCGTCTGGACGAAAATAAGTCAGTGAACCCTTCGCCAGGGACGATATGTAATTTTTCGTCTGGACGGAATTCTTCTCTTCATGGATCGTCTGGTACGAAGCTCGATCGTCCAGGACGATCAGTCTGGATATATATAGAAAAGAGATATTTTGAAGAGAGAGAAAAAGCTGAGGAGAGAGAAAAACGAAGGAAAAAGTGGAAAAACGGATTTTCGGGCGACGCCGAGCTGTTTTCGTCCGAGGAGACTGTTGAAGAAATTGCTGTGCACGAAGTAAGGCACAATCCGACTTTCTAAATTTTCAGAACCGTCGTGTTTGGCGGTATTTTCTGTCCGGATTTTGTTTCCGTTAGCGATTTTCGTCCGTATCTTTTGAACGGTTCAGTTTTTACCGCGTAACTTTTTGTATATCGTTGCCGTGCCGGGTGTGCACGTTTTGACTATATTTTGAAGATTTTTGTCCGGATATTTTTGCTTCGACTGTGTTTTTAGTCGACTGGATTTTTCTGTGAACTTGGAAATTCTCTGTGCGGTAGAATAAATGTTCTGAAATGTTGATATCTATATTCTGTGCGAATTCGGTGGATTTTGATTTTCAGGAAAATTGTGTAAATTCTGTACACTGCCGTTGTGCTGCCCGATTTTTGAGTAATTCCTGATTTGTCCGGATTTTCTCTGAAATGAAATGCTATGTGTATAAGCTATTAAAGGGAGTTATAAGGGGCCTGAATCCTATGAGATTCAGTTAGTGAAACGGGAAATCTGCAATGAGATCAAATCTGATATCTGTTCTGTTCCGGATCCGATGAATTCTGTTTTGGTGCTATAAGCACATCTGTTTTGGTGCCGTGAGCACAAAGGGAGACATAAGGGGCCTGAATCCTATGAGATTCAGTCAGTGTCTGGGAAGGGAGGCATAAGGGGCCGGAATCCGTAGAGATTCCGTCAGTGTCAGGGCATTTAGCTATATGTATCTGTACTATTTTCTGTATCTGTTCTGTTCTGTACGAAATTGTGATTATGATATAATGTGATCCGTACGATTCTGATTTCTGATTCTGACTCTGTTGATTTGTTCTGTTCTGATACGATCTGTACGACTCTGATGTGATTTGATATCTGTCCGTAAGTTTTGATTTCCGATTCTGTTCCGATTTCTGATCTGATTTCTATCCGATGAATTTGGTTTTGTTTTCTGAGAATTTTGATTGGAGGTTTGTTGCTTTGCTGAGCTGTTGAGCTCACCCTTGCTTTCTGGTGGTTTTCAGGTTCTGGGAAGGGCAAGGAAGTCCAGGACTAGGTTTCAGAGTCTGATCAGATTAGGTACTTTTGTACTTTTGATTTTTGTACAGTCATGGCTTTCCTGTTCTGTCTTTCTTTCTGTTGAAAGCCTTGTACTGTTCTGTAGATGATTATTTTGAGGAAATGAATTCAGATAGATGTTTTGTTCCGCTGCATTTGATGTTTTTAGTAGCTCTGTTGTTCTGTGTGCTTCTGTTGAGTTAAGAATTTGGAAGATCAGTTCAGTAACCTAATCCAAAGCCAGATCCTGGTTAAGAAAGGTCTCACGTCGCGATCCGGCTCGGGCGGGATCCGTCCCCGTCGGGTCGGGTCGTGACATGTAGTCTGTTGTCTTCCTATTTTGTCTGTTGTTTTAAACTTTTGTAAGCTCATGAGTCTTGTCATTCATCTTGCACACCCGATCTCTTGCATTTGCATCTGCATTTCACCTTCAGGAGTTATTCATCGAAATTAAAAGGAAAATTGAACAAAATAACATCCAGCCTAAAATTATTGTTGATAACAAAAGATGGTCCAAAGAATTCAAAGTTGGAGACTTTGTGATGGTACGGAAGCTGCATGCTCGAAACACCGAACATTTTAAGGAAATCTCAAAGGTTAATAGTACTGCCTACGTACTGGACCTCTCTTGAGGCTTTAACATGAATCCTACATTTAATATAGAAGACCTGTTAGCCTTTGAAGGACCCGAATCTTAACCCCAACATCCACTCCTTAAATTAGCTTTGTGTGACCCCACCTGGTGAGATCCCCCCAGCCTAGCTCCACTCCCCAACTTACCCTACTTACCTATAGCGGAGAAGGTCGAAGCAATACTAGATGATGAGGTCATTTCCCCAAAGGAAAGTGGGTGCCAAAGATACCGAGTTCCTTGGAAAGGGACACCGGAGATAGAGGATACTTGGATTGACAGGGACGAGCTACAGAGCCTAGACCCAGATCTCCTAGAGTTTTACGAGGGCTCCATAGATATCTACTCGACGGGGTCGAGTTTTCTCCCACCTGGGGAGAATGATGAGGACATCGTCAGCATTTTCGACGCCGGAGATCGATGGTTACGAGCATGAGTTGTATTTTCATTATTTTATGTAGTAGTTTATTTTTATTTTATGTTTTTTCCGTTTTTGCCCTTATGGGTATTTGGTCGCTATTGTAGCCCAAGGGGCATTTTAGTCTTTTGCTTTTTATTTATCATTGTGAGGCCTATTTATATGGTCCTTCTCTTGTAATAGATAGTTTGGATGAAATAAAAATTTTCCATGCTTTGTTCTCTTTGTGAGTGCATGAAGTTCTCTTAGTGAGTTCTTCACCCTCCCCGATCTCTTAGTGAGTTCGCCGGAGAAGACTAGATCTCTTTGTGAGTTCTAGTTTTCGTGCTAGTAATCTTGCAGAAACTCTAGGAGAAGACACTTGAGGTTAGTGGATTCGTAATCATCCAATCCCCATAAAATTCCATCTCCTTTTTTCCCTTGCCCTTGCCGCCGTCCAATCCAAGCAGCAAAGCCGCCGGCCACCTTGTGTTTTTCCCCTGTTTTCGCCGGCCAGAAATTCTGCAGCCGCCGGCCAACCACCACCAGCCGGCCAGAAAAACAACCACCACCGGCCGGCCACCCGCCGGCCAATCTAGCCGCCACCTTCCATACCACCGGCCCCTTTGGTTTTTCCCCTTGCACATTTGAATTTTCCATAATTACCTTATTAATTGAGTCAATTAATTTGGGGAATTAATTAAGGGAGTTACACTCTTTTGAAATTCAAATTCCCTCCTAATTTTATTTAAATTAGGGAGTTACATGATATAATTAAAATCTGAAATTTAAATTTCAGATTTTGATCAATTAATTGTGGTCCCCACCTATTTAATTCCAAACCTCTCTCTCTCTCCCATATGGCCGGCCACCTCATCCCCTTGCTTCTCTCTCTAATCGCCACCTCACCACCACTTAAATACCTCTTTAATGTCTCCTCTCAAATGGTTAATTCCAGATTTCCTAAATGGTAATTTCAGATTTCAAAAATCTGAAATGTGAAACTGCTCTTCTCCCCTTTTTCCCCCACGTCTTGCCTATCTGTCAATGCTGGAATTTATTTCCCATTGGAAATTCTTCCTTGCTGCTGGCTGAAACCTCCCTGGACTCATGCGTTGGCTTCTTCCCCCCATTTAATCCTTCCCAACTCCTGAAAATAGTGGGTTACCTACCTCCTAAGCCTGCAGCCAGAAAATTCCAGCCTTGCCATTGCATCCACAGCAATAAGAAGGCCTCCCAACGGCTGTTCCTGCTGTCAAAACTGCTGTCCCGAGATTCCCATGGTAGTTTGCTGCTGTCCCATCCACTCTGGGAGCAACCATTAAAGGCCCGACGGCTGGGAATCGTTCTCCCATGTTGAAGACTTGTTGCCCAAGAAGTTGTTCGTGGGTTGTGGCTACCTATCCAAGAACGACGATCTAAGGTTCCTTCTTCCTCGGAGTGACCTCGGTTCTAATGTGGAGACGCTTCTTCCGCTAAAGCCTAGATTAGTTGAGCGTATGGGCTCCAAAGGTGAAAGATCTTATTATTAAATTGTGGATTTTTGTTCACCGTCGTAGTTTTACCATTTGAACTTTGCGTTTTCTTAAATTGTTTGGTTTCCGAAATTTGCTCATCTTTGCCTAAGCAAGTTAAAACCACGAATTCTAATGATCACTCTTTTATTATAAACGATAATTTTATTTTGGGTTATTAAGTTTCAATTGATCTCTTTAATTTCTTAAAGTAACTCCTCCATCGCATGTATGTTCCACATCATCTTGGTATCAGAGCATGGTAGGCATGCACGACATGATTAGAAAAACATCCTAGGGCATAACCTTCATTTCAAGTTAAATTTTGCATGCATATCATTGCGTCGTTAAGATCTTTTCACTGTTTTTCCTGCTGTTTTCAAAATTCCTGCATACAGTCATTGACATTTAGTCTGTCTTAGCTAGTATCTAACTGCTGCCGTTGAGCCCATAGTGTTCCTGTCTACTCAGGACTTTGAATTTGTGTTTGGAGCTGATGTCCCTTCAATTCCAGCATCTGTACACTTCAGTTTGGAGAGTTTGTTGTGCTGTTTTGTACTGTCTCCACTCTAGGTTCTACCTAAGGTGTTTGGGAAGCGACGGACTCTACTTTAGTTTGCTGTCCGTTGTTTCCTGCAGCTGTTAGGTGTCCGTTAGCGAACCTAGAGTCACTACTTAGGTGCTGTCCACGCCCCGGAACCTTGCTACAACACTTAGAAAGCTTTAGGTCATGTTGTGATCTGCTGTCCAAACATTTGCCACACCCAATAGTGAGTCTAAGTGAGCCTAATTTGGTGTCTAAGTGATGTATCAGGCGCCCATTCTTCTATAAACTTCACTTAGCTATATTCCTGCACCTATTAGCATCCGTTTGGAAGAGTTCTAGGTAGTATCCACTTGTGGTCCACGTTCCAGAGCCCAACCTACTTGCCTAGATCACTTAAATCAGTCTTGTAGCTGGCTGTCCTGAGTTCTTCCTGCACCATACAACCACTCATAATGGTGTTTTCTCTTGGGAAAGAGTTGTCCCTTACACCCATTCTTCATTAAGAATCACTTAACACTTTTCAATGGACCCGATAAGACTTCAAAAGAGTTTAGATGACATCGTTAACCTAGTGGGCAATATGACTAGAATTATAACAGAGAAACCCGTTGATTATCCCCACTCGAACTATGTGTCTCACTCTGCTTTTCAACCCAGACCCAAGTTTAAGCCACAACGACCTCGCTTTGAGCCACCTTACCGTCTACCCACCTTTGATGGTTCCTTGGACCCTTACTACTTTAGAGAATGGGTTAGACAATTAGAGGACTATTTTGAATCGCATGAAATCCCTAATTCTCGCCAGTTTAGCGTTGCTAGGTCACACTTGAGCGGTAATGCTCTCCAATTTTGGATGAGGTTAGAAGATCATAAAGAGTCTCGTGGCGAATTCCCTACCTCTGATTGGAAAAACATGAGACGAGAACTTGGATTAAAATACCTTTCCCCTACTTATGGTCACCCATCTGTTAGTAACATCAGAGTTGCTGCCCCACCCTATAGGTCTTCACCTAACCATGGTGGCCGACCCTCTACTGGACCTTCTGTTAGACCTAACTCTTGTGGCTCCCCACTTGGACCAACTCTTAGTCATCCCAGTCAACCTTTAACCTCCCCAATCATTGACCCTGCAAGTGTAATTAACAAGAAAAAGTCCTCTGAACCTAAAACTGAGTGCATCCATTTTGTGGATGCTAATGATATTAATGATAACGAGGGCTACTTTGAGGATGAAACTGAAGTGATTGAATTAGACCCTCTGCCGGACTTAAACCCTGATGTAGGAGGTCCAGAACCTTTTAACCTCGAGACCTTAGCCCCTCTTGAGACTAATATCATTAACGATATCCCTTTGGATAAGGTCTGCCTAGACGATATTGATGTGATCCCGAAAGAGATTGATCTGACCTTGAACACAATGAAATTAAAATTGGAAGATTATAATTTAATTACTGAGATGAATTCGGATAACTCTGATTTAACTGTGGATAGTTCTGATGGCGACTTAGCTAATCTCAAGTTGAATGTAAGTCAATCAAATTTGTCACATGATTCAAGTGAAACAGAACCTACGGATCTTAGGATTGAAACCAAACCTGATTTTACTTTGGAAGACAATGATTTGAGTCTGAAAGTTTTCGAGCCTAATTTGTACCAGAAGTCATCTTTTGACTTGTTAGAGCCTATTTTTGGAGTTGCCCCTATGGATTTACCTTTGAAAGAGTTTGTCCTTCCTGATTGGGCTTACCACATCACTCCGCCTACCGACTGGAATGAAAATATTAACCCACACTTTCATGTTGAACCCACATCTACTCTGGACACGATACCCCGACTTTTGAGTCCCATACCTGCTGGTGATTCTTTGGGCTATGTTATTATGGTAGAGAGTGATGACCCCTCGTCCTATCATAGTCCTGATTCTTACATTGTGCCCGCTACATCCTTGTCTTTCCCTGTTAAGAACCTTCCCTCTCCTAGTTGGCCGACCTTACTAAATCACCTTACTACCCCTGGGAGACTGTCTGTGACCCGAGCTAAGATGCCCTATAGAGATGCCCTTTTAGCTAAGGATGTCTTCATTGCTCCCCCTACACCCGTTCCATTAGATCGAACACTTTAAAACCACTCTTTTGTGACTTGTCCACTTCTCTAGCTGTGTTCGTGTGAGTTAGTATATTGTGTGAGTGCTGTAGTGTAATATCAGTTTTTGCTCCAGGTTCGTCCGGGACGAAGTTGGATCGTCCGGGACGATCGGTACAGGTTGTGTAGAAAAATCATGTTTGGCTGTATGGTTCGTCTGGACGAAATCAGGATCGTCTGGACGAAAATAAGTCAGTGAACCCTTCGCCAGGGACGATATGTAATTTTTCGTCTGGACGGAATTCTTCTCTTCATGGATCGTCTGGTACGAAGCTCGATCGTCCAGGACGATCAGTCTGGATATATATAGAAAAGAGATATTTTGAAGAGAGAGAAAAAGCTGAGGAGAGAGAAAAACGAAGGAAAAAGTGGAAAAACGGATTTTCGGGCGACGCCGAGCTGTTTTCGTCCGAGGAGACTGTTGAAGAAATTGCTGTGCACGAAGTAAGGCACAATCCGACTTTCTAAATTTTCAGAACCGTCGTGTTTGGCGGTATTTTCTGTCCGGATTTTGTTTCCGTTAGCGATTTTCGTCCGTATCTTTTGAACGGTTCAGTTTTTACCGCGTAACTTTTTGTATATCGTTGCCGTGCCGGGTGTGCACGTTTTGACTATATTTTGAAGATTTTTGTCCGGATATTTTTGCTTCGACTGTGTTTTTAGTCGACTGGATTTTTCTGTGAACTTGGAAATTCTCTGTGCGGTAGAATAAATGTTCTGAAATGTTGATATCTATATTCTGTGCGAATTCGGTGGATTTTAATTTTCAGGAAAATTGTGTAAATTCTGTACACTGCCGTTGTGCTGCCCGATTTTTGAGTAATTCCTGATTTGTCCGGATTTTCTCTGAAATGAAATGCTATGTGTATAAGCTATTAAAGGGAGTTATAAGGGGCCTGAATCCTATGAGATTCAGTTAGTGAAACGGGAAATCTGCAATGAGATCAAATCTGATATCTGTTCTGTTCCGGATCCGATGAATTCTGTTTTGGTGCTATAAGCACATCTGTTTTGGTGTCGTGAGCACAAAGGGAGACATAAGGGGCCTGAATCGTATGAGATTCAGTCAGTGTCTGGGAAGGGAGGCATAAGGGGCCGGAATCCGTAGAGATTCCGTCAGTGTCAGGGCATTTAGCTATATGTATCTGTACTATTTTCTGTATCTGTTCTGTTCTGTACGAAATTGTGATTATGATATAATGTGATCCGTACGATTCTGATTTCTGATTCTGACTCTGTTGATTTGTTCTGTTCTGATACGATCTGTACGACTCTGATGTGATTTGATATCTGTCCGTAAGTTTTGATTTCCGATTCTGTTCCGATTTCTGATCTGATTTCTATCCGATGAATTTGGTTTTGTTTTTTGAGAATTTTGATTGGAGGTTTGTTGCTTTGCTGAGCTGTTGAGCTCACCCTTGCTTTCTGGTGGTTTTCAGGTTCTGGGAAGGGCAAGGAAGTCCAGGACTAGGTTTCAGAGTCTGATCAGATTAGGTACTTTTGTACTTTTGATTTTTGTACAGTCATGGCTTTCCTGTTCTGTCTTTCTTTCTGTTGAAAGCCTTGTACTGTTCTGTAGATGATTATTTTGAGGAAATGAATTCAGATAGATGTTTTGTTCCGCTGCATTTGATGTTTTTAGTAGCTCTGTTGTTCTGTGTGCTTCTGTTGAGTTAAGAATTTGGAAGATCAGTTCAGTAACCTAATCCAAAGCCAGATCCTGGTTAAGAAAGGTCTCACGTCGCGATCCGGCTCGGGCGGGATCCGTCCCCGTCGGGTCGGGTCGTGACAAGCTTTTTTGGTATCAGAGCATGGTTTTGGAATTTGGAAATTTTGTGAAACAGAGCTCTAGGAAGTGATCAGTGAGTCTGTCTGGGAGGTAGTTTTGGGTCGTTTGGCTTTTTATTGTGTTATTTTGTGTTGTTTTGTGATAGTTTTCCGGATTTTCTGGATTTTTCTGTATGGATCAGCCAGACCCAGACATGACAGACGGTCAGAGTGACGATCAGGCAGCACCAGTGGGGAGTACAGCCCCAGTGGTCGGTGCTGATACGCTTTCACAGTTTGCTTCACTTGTTGCTCAGATGATGAGCGAGACTCAGAGCAGAGCTTCGACTGTTAGATCTGAGGACATTGATCGACATTTGCAGTTATTTCTGAGGTTGAAACCTCCGAGGTTTGAGGGCGCTGTTGAGCCCAGAGCAGCCGAGGAGTGGCTGAGGAGATTGGAGAAGACTTTTGACGGGATGCAGTGTCCTGCAGACAGGAAAGTTCCGTTAGCTGTTTTTCTGTTGGACGGAGAGGCTGAGCACTGGTGGGATGGCCAGCAAGCAGCCAGATTTCAGGGCAGATTGAACTCCTTGATCACTTGGGAGGAGTTCACTGAAGTATTTCGGGACTGGTTTGTTCCCCCTTCTGCACGACAGCAAATGCAGGAGAGTTTTCTGAGACTTGTTCAGGGGAGCAAGACGGTGATGCAGTACGAGGCTGAGTTTACTGCATTAGCCAGGTACGCTCCGCAGCTGGTTAGCACGTCTGCTGAGAGGTGCTACAGATTTCTGAGAGGCTTACGAGACACTTTGAGGCAGCCTCTGATACCGTTCCGGATTACTGATTTCTCTGAGCTTGTGGAGCGAGCTCGTCTGATTGAGAATGACATGACGGCTACTCAGCAGCGGTGGACTGCGAGTAGGAAGAGGTTTGGAGGAGAGACATCTGGCAGTGGTTCCTCTGGGAAGAGGAGATTTGTTCCTGGATCTGGATCTGGAGATTCCAGGAAGAGCGGAGGATCGTCTGGTACTGCTACCAGTACGACTAGTTCTGGATCTGTCAGTACGGCACCTGTGTGCCAAAACTGTGGACGACGACACCATGGCCAGTGCTACAGGATAGCTGGTCTTTGTTTCAGATGTGGTCAGCCGGGACATAGGATTGCAGAATGTCCGCAGATGGGATTTGATCAGCGTTCTGAGCAGCGATCTGAGGGCTTTGTCAGACCTGTTGGTTCAGCAGCAGGAAGACCGAGGACTGTTCCTCCTCGCCCTGAGGGATTTGCTGGTAGAGGTGGTGGTTCTAGTTCTGCACCACGGAGACCACCTACGATTCAGAGGGAGCAGAGTAGTTCTGTTGCTTCAGCTCCTGTTCCAGTTCAGCCACGAGTTTACAGTCTGAGTCAGCAGGAGGCTCGAGATGCTCCGGATGTTGTGACAGGTATGGTTTACATTTCTGATCAGCCCTGTCGTGTTTTGTTTGACTCTGGAGCGAGTCATTCTTTTCTGTCCGAGCATTATTTTGAGATTTTACATTTGGATTCGATGGTTCTACCGGTTTCTTTGTCTGTGATTTTACCGGCTGGGAATCCATTGATTGCTCGACAGTTTTGTTTGTGTGAGATCGAGATTTCTGGCAAGAAGTGGAAGTCTAGTTTGATTCGATTGCCGATTTCGTCGTATTATGTGATTCTGGGCATGGATTGGCTGAGTCAGTATGAAGCCCAGATAGACTGTCTGAAGAAACAAGTGAGTTTGCTTATGGCTGGAGAGAGAGTTGTATTTCAGGGATTACGAGGTGTTCTCTCCAGTCTGATTTCTGCGTTGGAGGTGAGCAGAATGTGGAAGAAAGGATGCCCAGTATTTTTAGCTTCGGTGCGGGATCTGAACCTAGAGGTTGGTTCTGTTTCTGAGATCCCTGTGGTACGGGAGTTTGCTGATGTTTATCCTGAGGAGTTGGTTGGTTTACCTCCGGATAGAGATGTGGAGTTCTCTATCGATGTTTTTCCGGGTACCGCTCCGATATCGAAAGCTCCGTACAGGATGGCACCAAAAGAACTTTCTGAGTTGAAAGTTCAGCTTCAGGAGTTGGTTGACAGAGGTTTTGTACGTCCTAGTGTTTCGCCCTGGGGAGCACCTGTATTATTTGTGAAGAAGAAGGACGGTACACTCCGTATGTGTATTGATTACAGAGATTTGAACAAGGTCACGATCAAGAACAAGTACCCTTTGCCTCGGATTGACGACTTGTTTGATCAACTTTCCGGATCTTCGGTATTTTCGAAGATTGATTTGCGATCCGGATACTATCAGGTGAAGGTGAAGGAAATTGATGTGGTGAAGACTGCTTTCAGTACTCGGTACGGGCACTACGAGTTTTTGGTTATGCCTTTTGGGGTAACCAATGCGCCTGCGATTTTTATGGATCTGATGAACCGAGTATTCAGGGAGTATTTGGATCAGTTTGTGATCGTCTTCATTGACGATATCCTGGTATATTCTGCATCTGAGGATGAGCATGCCAGACATTTGAGGATTGTGTTGGAGACTTTGAGGAGGCATCAGCTGTATGCCAAGTTCTCTAAGTGTGAATTCTGGTTGAAGAGCATTTCTTTTCTGGGGCATGTGATTAGCGGAGAAGGCATTTCTGTAGATCCCCAGAAGATTCAGGCTGTTGCTGATTGGCCAAGGCCGACTACGGTATTTGAGGTACGTAGTTTCTTGGGTATGGCCGGATATTACAGAAAATTTGTGAAGGGTTTTTCACAGATTTCGACGTCTCTGACGAGACTGACTCAGAAGTCAGTTCCTTTTGTTTGGACACCGGAGTGTGAGACGAGTTTTCAGAGATTGAAGGATTGTTTGACTTCAGCTCCAGTGTTGGCACTTCCGTCAGGTACGGAGGGTTTCCAGGTGTTCAGTGATGCTTCACTGAAAGGACTGGGATGTGTCCTGATGCAGCATGGTCAGGTAATTGCTTATGCTTCGAGACAGTTAAAGCCACATGAGAAGAATTACCCGACACATGATTTGGAGTTAGCTGCAGTAGTTTTTGCTTTGAAGATTTGGCGTCATTACTTGTATGGCGTCAGGTGTGAGATCTTTACTGATCATAAGAGCCTGAAGTATATTTTTATTCAGAAGGATCTGAATCTGAGACAGAGGAGGTGGCTCGAGTTGATCAAGGACTACAATTTGACTATTCAGTATCAGCCTGGGAAGGCGAACGTGGTAGCAGATGCTTTGAGCAGAAAGTCTTTTGGATTATCAGGTATTCAGCTTACCTGTGATGACTTTCTGGTTCGTGATTTGGAGAGATTGCAGTTGGAGGTGATTTCCTCCAGTGATTTGGAGTTGGCTCAGATGAGTATTCAGTCTTCTTTGGAAGCACGGATTCAAGAAGCCCAGGAGTCAGATTCGGATTATTCGAAGTTGATTGCACAGATTGGATCTGGTAAGACTCCTGAACTTCGAATTTCTGATTCTGGTGCTATTTTCTGTAAGAATAGGTTGTGGGTACCTGTGTTTGGAGACTTGAGGCAGGAGATTCTGTGTGAATCTCATCATTCAGGCTACACTGTTCATCCAGGCAGTGGTAAGATGTATGCTGACATGAAGCTTTTGTTTTGGTGGCCTGGGATGAAGAAAGATGTAGCAGAGTTTGTGTCGAGATGCGAAGCCTGTCAGTTGGTGAAGGCAGAGCATCAGCGACCAGGTGGACTGTTGCAGTCGTTACCAATCCCTGAGTGGAAATGGGAGGAGGTAACAATGGACTTTGCGATGGGTTTTCCTCGATCACGACAAGGTCATGATGCCATTTGGGTGGTTGTAGATCGATTGACCAAGTCAGCCCATTTTCTTCCGATCAGACAGACGGATTCAGTTGATCGCTTGGCACAGATTTATGTGAAGGAGATAGTCAGATTGCACGGTGTGCCTCGTGTGATCGTATCTGATCGAGATGGACGTTTTACTTCCAAACTTTGGAAAGGCATTCAGCAAGGCTTGGGTACGAAACTGCATTTCAGTACAGCCTTTCATCCTCAGACCGACGGACAGTCTGAGAGGACTATTCAGGTACTGGAAGATCTGTTGAGACTTTGTGTTCTGGACTTTAGCGGAAGCTGGGAAGATCATATTCCGCTGATTGAGTTTGCCTATAACAACAGTTTTCAGTCCAGTATCGGTATGGCACCGTACGAGGCTTTGTATGGCAGGAAGTGCCGTACTCCTTTGACTCTGACGGAGGTCGGAGATAGACAGGCTTTGGGGGCCACTTTTGCTGATGAAACTGCTCAGAAGATCAGTTTGATAAGAGAAAGATTGAAAGCCGCTCAAGATCGTCAGCAGAAGTATTACAATCAGAAGCACAGATTTGTTGAGTTTCAGGTCGGTGACTTTGTGTATGTCAAAGTCAGTCCGATGAAAGGTGTGAGCAGATTTGGTCAGGTAAGCAAGCTTAGTCCGAGATATGTTGGACCTTTTGAAGTTTTGGAAAGAATTGGAAAATCTGCTTATCGCCTATTGCTTTCTGAATCTATGCCTGATGTGCATAATGTGTTTCATGTATCCACTCTGAGGAAGTGGGTTTCAGACTCTGGGAAGAAGTTGTCTGCTGATGAAGTTGAGATTCAGGAGAATCTGGTGTACAAGGAAGAGCCAGGGCTTATCTTGGCGTACGACGTCCGAAAGTTAAGAAATAAAGAGATTCCGATGGTTAAAGTCCAGTGGAAGCACCGGACTGCACGGGAAGCAACTTGGGAGAAGGAGTCTGATATGAGACGGTCGTACCCGTACTTGTTTTGACGGAGGTTGGATTGGATAATATCGAGGACGACATTTTTTTTTAAGTTGGGGAGATTGTAATATCAGTTTTTGCTCCAGGTTCGTCCGGGACGAAGTTGGATCGTCCGGGACGATCGGTACAGGTTGTGTAGAAAAATCATGTTTGGCTGTATGGTTCGTCTGGACGAAATCAGGATCGTCTGGACGAAAATAAGTCAGTGAACCCTTCGCCAGGGACGATATGTAATTTTTCGTCTGGACGGAATTCTTCTCTTCATGGATCGTCTGGTACGAAGCTCGATCGTCCAGGACGATCAGTCTGGATATATATAGAAAAGAGATATTTTGAAGAGAGAGAAAAAGCTGAGGAGAGAGAAAAACGAAGGAAAAAGTGGAAAAACGGATTTTCGGGCGACGCCGAGCTGTTTTCGTCCGAGGAGACTGTTGAAGAAATTGCTGTGCACGAAGTAAGGCACAATCCGACTTTCTAAATTT
The DNA here is from genome assembly GCA_022539455.1 of Dendrobium nobile. NCBI lineage: Eukaryota > Viridiplantae > Streptophyta > Magnoliopsida > Asparagales > Orchidaceae > Dendrobium > Dendrobium nobile. The sequence continues at coordinate 62,968,472 of CM039719.1, read as the reverse complement.
TCAGAACCGTCGTGTTTGGCGGTATTTTCTGTCCGGATTTTGTTTCCGTTAGCGATTTTCGTCCGTATCTTTTGAACGGTTCAGTTTTTACCGCGTAACTTTTTGTATATCGTTGCCGTGCCGGGTGTGCACGTTTTGACTATATTTTGAAGATTTTTGTCCGGATATTTTTGCTTCGACTGTGTTTTTAGTCGACTGGATTTTTCTGTGAACTTGGAAATTCTCTGTGCGGTAGAATAAATGTTCTGAAATGTTGATATCTATATTCTGTGCGAATTCGGTGGATTTTGATTTTCAGGAAAATTGTGTAAATTCTGTACACTGCCGTTGTGCTGCCCGATTTTTGAGTAATTCCTGATTTGTCCGGATTTTCTCTGAAATGAAATGCTATGTGTATAAGCTATTAAAGGGAGTTATAAGGGGCCTGAATCCTATGAGATTCAGTTAGTGAAACGGGAAATCTGCAATGAGATCAAATCTGATATCTGTTCTGTTCCGGATCCGATGAATTCTGTTTTGGTGCTATAAGCACATCTGTTTTGGTGCCGTGAGCACAAAGGGAGACATAAGGGGCCTGAATCCTATGAGATTCAGTCAGTGTCTGGGAAGGGAGGCATAAGGGGCCGGAATCCGTAGAGATTCCGTCAGTGTCAGGGCATTTAGCTATATGTATCTGTACTATTTTCTGTATCTGTTCTGTTCTGTACGAAATTGTGATTATGATATAATGTGATCCGTACGATTCTGATTTCTGATTCTGACTTTGTTGATTTGTTCTGTTCTGATACGATCTGTACGACTCTGATGTGATTTGATATCTGTCCGTAAGTTTTGATTTCCGATTCTGTTCCGATTTCTGATCTGATTTCTATCCGATGAATTTGGTTTTGTTTTCTGAGAATTTTGATTGGAGGTTTGTTGCTTTGCTGAGCTGTTGAGCTCACCCTTGCTTTCTGGTGGTTTTCAGGTTCTGGGAAGGGCAAGGAAGTCCAGGACTAGGTTTCAGAGTCTGATCAGATTAGGTACTTTTGTACTTTTGATTTTTGTACAGTCATGGCTTTCCTGTTCTGTCTTTCTTTCTGTTGAAAGCCTTGTACTGTTCTGTAGATGATTATTTTGAGGAAATGAATTCAGATAGATGTTTTGTTCCGCTGCATTTGATGTTTTTAGTAGCTCTGTTGTTCTGTGTGCTTCTGTTGAGTTAAGAATTTGGAAGATCAGTTCAGTAACCTAATCCAAAGCCAGATCCTGGTTAAGAAAGGTCTCACGTCGCGATCCGGCTCGGGCGGGATCCGTCCCCGTCGGGTCGGGTCGTGACATGTAGTCTGTTGTCTTCCTATTTTGTCTGTTGTTTTAAACTTTTGTAAGCTCATGAGTCTTGTCATTCATCTTGCACACCCGATCTCTTGCATTTGCATCTGCATTTCACCTTCAGGAGTTATTCATCGAAATTAAAAGGAAAATTGAACAAAATAACATCCAGCCTAAAATTATTGTTGATAACAAAAGATGGTCCAAAGAATTCAAAGTTGGAGACTTTGTGATGGTACGGAAGCTGCATGCTCGAAACACCGAACATTTTAAGGAAATCTCAAAGGTTAATAGTACTGCCTACGTACTGGACCTCTCTTGAGGCTTTAACATGAATCCTACATTTAATATAGAAGACCTGTTAGCCTTTGAAGGACCCGAATCTTAACCCCAACATCCACTCCTTAAATTAGCTTTGTGTGACCCCACCTGGTGAGATCCCCCCAGCCTAGCTCCACTCCCCAACTTACCCTACTTACCTATAGCGGAGAAGGTCGAAGCAATACTAGATGATGAGGTCATTTCCCCAAAGGAAAGTGGGTGCCAAAGATACCGAGTTCCTTGGAAAGGGACACCGGAGATAGAGGATACTTGGATTGACAGGGACGAGCTACAGAGCCTAGACCCAGATCTCCTAGAGTTTTACGAGGGCTCCATAGATATCTACTCGACGGGGTCGAGTTTTCTCCCACCTGGGGAGAATGATGAGGACATCGTCAGCATTTTCGACGCCGGAGATCGATGGTTACGAGCATGAGTTGTATTTTCATTATTTTATGTAGTAGTTTATTTTTATTTTATGTTTTTTCCGTTTTTGCCCTTATGGGTATTTGGTCGCTATTGTAGCCCAAGGGGCATTTTAGTCTTTTGCTTTTTATTTATCATTGTGAGGCCTATTTATATGGTCCTTCTCTTGTAATAGATAGTTTGGATGAAATAAAAATTTTCCATGCTTTGTTCTCTTTGTGAGTGCATGAAGTTCTCTTAGTGAGTTCTTCACCCTCCCCGATCTCTTAGTGAGTTCGCCGGAGAAGACTAGATCTCTTTGTGAGTTCTAGTTTTCGTGCTAGTAATCTTGCAGAAACTCTAGGAGAAGACACTTGAGGTTAGTGGATTCGTAATCATCCAATCCCCATAAAATTCCATCTCCTTTTTTCCCTTGCCCTTGCCGCCGTCCAATCCAAGCAGCAAAGCCGCCGGCCACCTTGTGTTTTTCCCCTGTTTTCGCCGGCCAGAAATTCTGCAGCCGCCGGCCAACCACCACCAGCCGGCCAGAAAAACAACCACCACCGGCCGGCCACCCGCCGGCCAATCTAGCCGCCACCTTCCATACCACCGGCCCCTTTGGTTTTTCCCCTTGCACATTTGAATTTTCCATAATTACCTTATTAATTGAGTCAATTAATTTGGGGAATTAATTAAGGGAGTTACACTCTTTTGAAATTCAAATTCCCTCCTAATTTTATTTAAATTAGGGAGTTACATGATATAATTAAAATCTGAAATTTAAATTTCAGATTTTGATCAATTAATTGTGGTCCCCACCTATTTAATTCCAAACCTCTCTCTCTCTCCCATATGGCCGGCCACCTCATCCCCTTGCTTCTCTCTCTAATCGCCACCTCACCACCACTTAAATACCTCTTTAATGTCTCCTCTCAAATGGTTAATTCCAGATTTCCTAAATGGTAATTTCAGATTTCAAAAATCTGAAATGTGAAACTGCTCTTCTCCCCTTTTTCCCCCACGTCTTGCCTATCTGTCAATGCTGGAATTTATTTCCCATTGGAAATTCTTCCTTGCTGCTGGCTGAAACCTCCCTGGACTCATGCGTTGGCTTCTTCCCCCCATTTAATCCTTCCCAACTCCTGAAAATAGTGGGTTACCTACCTCCTAAGCCTGCAGCCAGAAAATTCCAGCCTTGCCATTGCATCCACAGCAATAAGAAGGCCTCCCAACGGCTGTTCCTGCTGTCAAAACTGCTGTCCCGAGATTCCCATGGTAGTTTGCTGCTGTCCCATCCACTCTGGGAGCAACCATTAAAGGCCCGACGGCTGGGAATCGTTCTCCCATGTTGAAGACTTGTTGCCCAAGAAGTTGTTCGTGGGTTGTGGCTACCTATCCAAGAACGACGATCTAAGGTTCCTTCTTCCTCGAGTGACCTCAGTTCTAATGTGGAGACGCTTCTTCCGCTAAAGCCTAGATTAGTTGAGCGTATGGGCTCCAAAGGTGAAAGATCTTATTATTAAATTGTGGATTTTTGTTCACCGTCGTAGTTTTACCATTTGAACTTTGCGTTTTCTTAAATTGTTTGGTTTCCGAAATTTGCTCATCTTTGCCTAAGCAAGTTAAAACCACGAATTCTAATGATCACTCTTTTATTATAAACGATAATTTTATTTTGGGTTATTAAGTTTCAATTGATCTCTTTAATTTCTTAAAGTAACTCCTCCATCGCATGTATGTTCCACATCAGCAAGTCATCAAAAAAGACCAGCTTCAAAATTTTCATTTTGAATCATCAATTAAAAATATAACATGAAAAAAGAAGAATGTACCTACCTAAGCACTTATCCAGATGGAGAGACTTGACATAAAATTGGCAAAAGGAATACTCGTAGGTATGATGAGTCATTTCCCTGCACTCCATAAACAGCGAGATCAAAGAAACTCATTAAGTAATTCAATAAACCAAAATTATAGAATATAAGTTCTCTAGGAAGTTACTAAAAGATTGAAATTCAAATGGAATAGACGTTCCCTAGTTAAGTTGATACAATATAAAGTCCAAATCTAAATCAAATAACAATAGTAAGAGGCATGGACACAGATTTTTCTCAGCAAACCTTTTTTTAGCAACAATTTAAATTTCGTAAAGGTTTTTGGACGACGTCGAGGGCCATCTGGATGGAGAACTTCGATTTGACAGTGACGAACGAGTCGCCGGAATCACCATCAACACCCATGGGAGGTTGGAAATCATGGATTGCAAACCCTAGGGATTGAGAGTCGGTCCATGATCTCTCTGGCAACCATCGCTCGTCAACTACGATCTCTCCGACAACCGTGTAATGTATTTGTTATGATGTATTTTTTACTACATTGAGCTAAGGCCTTCCCTTGAGGAAGAGCCTCATTTCTAATCAATCGTGTAATGTACTTTTGCTATATTGATCTAAGACCTTTCCCCTGAAGATCTGTAAAAATAAAAGTAAATAGTAACCTTAAGTACACCATAGATAGCACCTTGCCTAGGACAAATTTTTTCCTTTCAAACTTTGATTTTAGTAATATAAAATATTATGAGGTCTCCTTATAAAATTTTCTCTTATGTGGTTGTTTAGCCACACCCACAGCTATCGCAACGGAGGACAGAGGTCAATCTTTCTGTCATGGGAGTAGAAAACAAAGAGATCCATAATCTACATTTGTAATCCCATGAAAAAGATATTAGAAGAAGATGAAATAGAAGAGATAATATGATTAGAACTGAGAATTGTCTCTTCTTTTTCATCTTCTTCTAATATTATTTTTATCATATTACAAAATGTAGATTGTGGATCTCTTTAATTTCTACTCCAATGACAGAATGATTGACCTATGTCCTCCATGTACATGTATATTCATTGACATAACATACATCAGGAAGTTTTATTCATGAGAAACTCAAAAGGAAAATCCAAAAAAAAAAATATTTCATAAAAAAATATCACTAAAGAATCATTGGTGCTAACAAAAGCCGTAAGCCAATTAAGTTTACAAGAATATTTAGAAACAAAACACCAAAAATAAATATAAGTAAACACCGAATCATAAGGAGTATTATTAAATCTTTCAAATTAGATTTTGCAGTATCACTTTGGGGGCTTCAACCTGACAAGCCAGTGACTTCACTTCATCTAGCAACTAGATTAAAGACTTAACCGAAGTTTGTTCACCAAATCTCGAGCAAAGTGTTTAAGTCGTGTGGTAAAAGAGAGTTTGTATGGCCTTGAGCAAAGTGAGTACATGCATTGCGGCCAAATGGGTAATGAATGGAGAGTAACATAGTGGTATTTTAGAAGAGAGTTCTATGTGTTATATAAGTAAATATGATATCTAAAGTGTCTAATACAACTTTAGGTAAATATTATATAAGTAAATATGATATCTAAAGTGTCTAGTTAATTAACACTTTAAATCTCTCATAAATCATAGATGTCCTCAAAATTGATCAAAAGATGATTTGTATCAAGTTAAATATGTAACAATAACAATCCAGTTGTATGAGCAGTAGAATACTATAATAATAGTAAATTTGTATAGTAACAATAAATTCATATAATAATAAAATAAATGCTCAAGAGAGTGCATTTAAGTAGTCATATTAAACAAATAAGAATTCCTGACTATCACGCTATTTTTCAGTGTTATTATTAATATTAGTAAATCGTGACTCAATAAATAGAGTCATCACTCTTTGACCATCGGTACAGTAATATTCTCCTTATAACTACCAACCAGTGTATCACGTAAATAAAGTAACGGATAACATCAAATCACTTTATTTAAAAGAAAGTCCGTCGGCCCACCATCTTGTACAGGTCAACCAGTCTCACACCAACGGGTCAACCAATCTTCAATTGTATTTTACGCACACATTATTATCACAATATTATTACAGTAATAGCAATCAATTATTACTCAAACTCATATCAAAATTCATTTATAATATATTATAACAAATAATGCATAATTGAGCATAACTCAAAAAAATATCAAAATGTACTAACGATAGACAATCAAAATCATACTGATAAAAAATTCACATTTTTAGAATTTTATCAAATTACCAGATAATGTATAAAATAATGTTATGAAGCTTTAGTTGAATTAAATCACTATTTTTAGACATCAAAATAATTTTTTGATTTTTTGAGTTGACTAAAATTGCTATATTTTTAAAAGCATTCTGTAAAGAATCTTAACTAAATATTCAAAATGTTCATAATCTCAATTTCTATAACATACAAAAAGTTACGTGGAGAAAGTTTTGCCAATATAGAGTTATTTATATTTTTCGGTAACAGAAACATAAATTTGATCAGAAAAATATGAAAACATAAAATTTTTGAAATAAAAAATAGAGTAAAGATTCTTTACAATGAGACAAGTAAATATCGCAATTGGCTCGACAATGAAAATCGCTCCTTAGCTTTTAAATCTTAGATTCTAATTTCTCTCTCCTCTCATTTCTCTACTGCTAAAAATGAGAAGGGAAAAAGGTTTTTAAAAGCTTTTTAAAGACATAAGATATTTTTATTAAAATAATAAAAAAATATTATATTATTATTTAAATTAATTTCTTTAATATAAAATTCAAATAAATCATTTTAGGATTTTAAAAATTACAAAAACATATATTCATAAAATAAATCATTTTATTTAAAAAATGTTGATGAAATTGGATTGTAAAAAGAACACCTAAAAGTCCCAAAATTCTCAATTGTATCAATAGGTATTAATTCCTTAAGAATTTTAACTGGTGCCCAAAAATTATGAAAAAATTCATGTAAGTAAAATACCACGATCAAAATACCATGGTTATAAAATTAGGGCAAATATTATTTTTGAGGGGGTGGGGCAGAATTCCAAAATTACCTCCCTTATACATAAAAAAACGCACTAATAGTTATTATCTACAACATCAACAAGGGAATACACCTAAACATAGAACTGTAGAAGGGAAAAACAGTTTTTCATTATAAATAAATTGAAAAGATTGTTTTATCTACAGCATCAGCAAATTTGATCTGGATTTAAGGTTGGATGGAATAATACTTTCTGTTTGCCTTAACTCATTATGAAATGCTCTTAGGAAACGCATTCATGCAAGTTCTGCTTGTTTAACAATCAAGTCTAGCTAATATAAGTTTCTTAAGTTGAATGCGAGAGATCGTCAGAAATCATTTAAGCAATGGAGGACAGAGGTCAATCATTCCGTCGCCGGGGTAGAAAACAAAGAGATCCGCAATCTACATTTTGTAATCCGATGAAAAAGATATTAGAAGAAGATGAAAGAGAAGAGTTAATATCTTCGAGCCCAAATGCTGATGACACGTGTGATGATGGGAAAGGGCTATCACATCCAGTAAAGGATACAAGAGCAAGTCGTAAACATATGGCACCATAAGGATTTTCATATGGTGAAATGATAAAATTTTTGTTTTATTTTGAAAATAAAGAAATGGCATGTGTGTATGTGTGCATGTGTGTGTTTAGGTAATATTTTATATCGAAAGCTTAACGCCTGTGACTTTTTAATAGTTGACCATGATCTCTCTTACAACCATCGCTCGTCGGCTACGATCTCTCCGAGAACCGTGTAATGTATTTATTATGATGTATTTTTGCTACATTGAGCTAAGGCCTTTCCTTGAGGAAGAGCCTCATTTCTAATCAATCGTGTAATGTACTTTTGCTATATTGAGCTAAGGCCTTTCCCTTGAAGATCTGTAAAAAAAAAACTAAATAGTAACCTTAAGTAGTTAAGTACACTATATATAGCACCTTGCCTAGTACAAATTTTTTCCTTTTAAATTTTTATTTTAGTAATATAAAATATTATGAGATCTCCTTATAAAATTTTCTCTTATGTGGTTTTTTAGCCACACCCACGGCCATCGCAATGGAGGACAGAGGTCAATCTCTTCGTCATGGGAGTAGAAAACAAAGATATCCATAATCTACATTTGTAATCCCATGAAAAAGATATTAGAAGAAGATGAAATGGAAGAGGTAATTCGTTCTAAGAATTACTTCTTCCATTTCATCTTCTCCTAATATTATTTTCATCGTATTACAAAATGTAGATTGTGGATTTCTTTGTTTTCTACTCTGATGACGGACTGATTGACCTATGTCCTCCATGTCCATGTATATTCATTAACAGAACGTACATCAGGAAGTTTTATTCATGAGAAACTCAAAAGGAAAATCCGAAAAAAATATATATATCTCATAAAAAATATCACTAAAAAATATAAGTAAACACCAAATCATAAGGAGTATTATTAATTCTTTCAAATTAGATTCTGAAGTATCACATTGGGGGCTCAAACCTGATAGGCCGGCAACTTCACTTCATCTAGCAACTAGATTAAAGACTTAACCGAAGTTTGTTCGCCAAATCTCGAGCGAAGTGTTTAAGTCATGCGGTAAAAGAGAGTTTATATGGCCTTGAGCAAAGTGAGTACATGCAATGAGGCCAAATGGCTAATGAATGGAGAGTAACATAGCGGTATTTTAGAAGAGAGTTCTATGAGTTATATAAGTAAATATGATATCTAAAGTGTCTAATACAACTTTAGGTAAATATTATATAAGTAAATATGATATATAAGTAAATATTATATAACTTTAGGTGAATAAGCTCAACTCGAAAGCTCATGGAGCCGCTCGATTAAATTAAAATATATTTAATAATTAATTTAAATTAATATAATATTATATATTGACTCTTCATGTATGTATGATGCGGAAATGAGCAAGGCACAATCAATCATGGCCACACAAGCAAGGCACAAACCCGTTTGGCTTAAGGACTTCAATGTAGAGAAAATATGAAAAAAAAGTGCTTTAATTTGTGTCTCTCTTTTAATAAAATGCTAACTTTTGTTTTAAATACTTTCATATGAAAGAAAATTTCATATGCAGTAATAATCATAAAGTTTTGAAGATTACGAAGAAGCTCAATTCTATAAATAAATATAGCATAAGAGGGCAAGATAAATAAAAAAAGACTAGCTCTTCGACTTCGAGGTACGAGGTATCTCTGATATCATGTCAATCAGAATCCTTTTTTTGGGACGTTAGGGGATTCGAGCACGGGGTGAGAGGGAAGGAAGATCTTCCGTTGACCATCTGGTTGCTTACCCGTTCTCAATCAAAACCCTTTGCCTTACACTTATATAGAAAATAATATGCATAATAGAAGGAAACTTTTAAGTGAATCAAATAATCATATCTAGCCTAATAAGTAAATCTATAATTGCATTTCTAAACTACAAATATTTATAGATACACTACCTAATTATATATATATATATATATATATATATATATATATATATATATATATATATATATATTATATATTATATTGCCTTAATTTGCAGAATGATAATTATTATAAATTATAATAAATGTTAGTTATTATTTCACTAACATTGCTGACTACACCAATGCATTAAGTTAAATTGTAAATATTTCATAAATATATTTATTAATTTTATAGTTGTGACAAATTTGTAAATATTTCAACTCATACTTTATATTGCTCTTGTCCGCTTACTGAGCCGTTTCTCCACCTACAGATCACCCATTTCATCAAACACCTAAAAGGCATAAAAGAATGCCACCACCTCCTGTTTCTTCGTCTTCCTTCACTCTCCTGTTTCTTCCCTCATGCTTCACTCACTCTCTCCGCAGCGGCGAACTCCGGAGACAATAAAGGCGGTGGAGAACATCATTTCGTAGGAATGGTGATCGGTGAAAACGTATCCGGCTAATGATTCTACGAACAAGACATTCTGTGTTGCCGCCGACGGGGCAGATATGAAGGCATTGCAGGCGGTTTTGGATTGGGCATTCGGGCGACGAGGGCTAATTTCTCACAGCAGGGTGAGAGTTGTTATGATCCGAATAATGTAAGGCGACACGCTTCCTATGCTTTTGATAGTTATTATTGTAAACGAGTATAAGATACTTACTTATATTTACATTTGTTGCCATTGTGTAAATCTATTTATACTGAGCTCTGGCTTCTTTTCTGTAATATCTCCAATAATAAATTCCTTTACATTCTTGCTTCTTGCTCTTTGTTCTTCTCTCTGTTCCTTCCCGCTTCCAGTTCTTTCATGGTATCAAGAGCTAGTTCGTGATCATGGCAGACCAAGATTCCGTGACCTCCCACCCTCCCTCATCCGCTGCTGTCTCCGGCGACATCACCACCACCGAGCTCTACATTCCGGCACCGCTCAAATTCCTCATCTCCAACATTAAGAATCTTGTTCCTCATGCCCTCACCGTGGACAACTACGCAATTTGGCGAATACAGCTTCTACAGCAATTTACAGCAAATGGGTATGCCGGCCACCTGACTGGCACGGCTTCTTGCCCCTCCGACGTCAACACCTCTGAATTCAAGGGGTGGAATCTCGTCGACAACAACCTTCTTTCCGCCCTGTTCTCAACAATTTCTCCCACGATTCTTCCCTACGTCATCTCGTCCTCCACTGCCAGTGAAGTCTGGGCGACGCTTGAACGTCGTTTACAGCCTTCTTGTCGGTCGCGCGCTATCCAGCTCAAGAACGAGCTGCACACGGTCCAAATGCGTGATCTCACAATGCAACAGTATCTCACTCGAATAAAAACCATCGTCGACAATATCGCCGCTTCGGGCTCTCACGTTGATGTGGAAGACGTCATCATCTACATTCTCAACGGCCTTCCTTCAACTTACAACTCTTTCAAAGCAGCCATCCGCACCTACCCTCTTCCTCTCGATCTTGACAATCTTTATTCAATGCTTTGTAGCGAAGAGATCAACGTGCAGCAAGAATCGGCGCGGGATACGGCTGCCTCTTCCGGTGCAACCGCACTTTACACCACTTCCGCCAATCAAGCTCGAGGACGCTCTCAACGCAGATTTGGCAAGACCAAGAACTATAATGTCGGCTCCACACAGCCAGTTCAAACGGGCTTAACTACTGCCGCGACAACCACTTCCGGCTCAAGACCGACATGCCAAATCTGCAATAAGATTGGGCACATTGCCTTAAATTGTTGTCATATGAACAACCCGAATTTCGCTCCAACATCTCAACGGCCGATTTCTGCTTATCTTGCTCAACAGAACCTCTCGACAACTCAAGATTGGATCATCGACTCAGGCGCATCCAATCATCTAACACCGGACATTAATGCTCTCCGACATCCGTCTGTTTATCAAGGCTCGGAAAGCATTTCCATCGCCAATGGGTCTCATCTTCCGGTCAGGGTCTTCTTCCCCTTCCTGACACTCCCCGTAAGCTTATCTTATGTAAACTTCTTCATGTTCCTCAATTATCACATAATCTGCTCTCTGTTTCTCAACTTACTGCTGATAATCCTATTTCAATAAGTTTTGACGCTAATGGCTGTGAAATTAAGGATCTCCAGGACCACCGTCCGCTTCTTCGTGGGCCTCTACGTGACGGATTGTATCACCTCCACAGCTGTTCTGGTAACCGTATCACCGCTCTCCACGCCAAACTCAAACAAGAGCATCTGTGGCACAACAGACTCGGTCATCCTCATCATCGTCTGCTCAAAATTCTTCGTCACAATATACCTACGCTTGATTACATTTCTGCTTCTCTTTCTTGCAATTCTTGTAATATTGCTAAAAGTCACAAACTCTTCTTCAATAAAACTGTTTCCAATTCTGTTTGTTCTTTTGATCTTGTGCACTCCGACGTTTGGGGACCTGCCCCCATCTCCTCCATCGAGGGGTTTCGATACTATGTCGTGTTTATTGTCGATTTCACTCGTTTTTCATGGATGTACCTAATGCGCAATAAACATGAAACTTTATCCAAATTTAAACTATTCTGTCAGATGGTTCTTACTCAATATGACAGGACTCCAAAAGCACTTCGGTCGGACGGCGGTGGTGAATACATCAGTACCGATTTCACTGCATTCTTGAACCAGCGTGGCATTCAACGACAACTCTCATGTCCGCACACCCCTGAGCAAAATGGGATGGCAGAAAGGAAACACATGCATGTTCTTGACGTTACCAGGACGCTTCATGAGTCCAGCTCGCCTGCATATCTATGGGTCGAAGCAGCTGCTACGGCCAATTATCTAATCAATCGACTTCCGTCTTCCTCAATCTATCAGCAGACCCTGTTCTATCGTCTAAACAGACGACATCCTACATATGCTCACCTTCGTATATTTGGCTGCCAATGTTTTCCCTGGCTACGACCATACGCGGACAACAAACTATCTCCTAGGTCCCGGGAATGCGTCTTCATTGGGTACTCGCCCTTTCAAAAAGGGTACAAGTGCCTGGAAATTCAGACTGGCAAAATCTTCATATCCCGGCATGTTCATTTCAACGAGCTTCATTTTCCCTTCACACAACAAAACCATAATACACCACCTTTACAACAAACACCTACCATACCGCCTCTCCTCCTTGTACCCACGTCCGTCAGCCTCACTAACTGTCCCAATATAATTCAACCTGCTGAGCTCTCTTCTCCTTTACCCACTGAACCAGTCATAACCGAGCCTCTCAATCCACCACTCCAGCGGCCACGTCCTGATCCTCTCATGCATACTTTAGCTCCTTCATCGCACCCTATGCAGACGAGACTCAAGTCGGGTATCACTAAACCCAAACAGATCTTCTCCCTGATCAGCAAGGCCTCCCCTGCTTCCACTCCTCTCTCTTACGCCCAAGCCTCTAAACATACTCATTGGCGTACAGCGATGACAGAAGAATTTCAAGCTCTTCTTCGGCAAGGAACGTGGACACTCGTTCCCGCCCCTCCGCATAAATCTATCCTTGGTTGTAAGTAGATCTACAAAACCAAATTGTTACCAACTGGGCAAGTAGATCGTTACAAAGCGCGTCTAGTTGCACAAGGATACGACCAGCAGTATGGCATTCATTACAGCGAAACGTTCAGCCCGGTAGCAAAGATGCCTACCATCCGCATTCTACTCTCCGTATCTGTCAATCGGCACTGGCCTATCCTGCAACTCGATGTCGCCAATGCCTTTCTCTATGGCGACATAGCCGAAGACTTATATATGCGACAACCGCAAGGTTTTGAGGACAACGCACATCCTTCCTTCGTCTGCAAACTTAATAAATCACTATATGGTCTTAAACAGGCGCCACGGAAATGGTTTGAAAAACTCACCAGTTATCTTCAGGATCAAGGATTCAGGTTCAGTCGTTCCGACTCTTCTCTTCTTCTCTTCCAACACAACAATACAAAAATATTTCTTTTAATCTATGTGGACGATATCATTGTGACAGGAAATAATCAAGTTGCAATTCATAGTCTCCTAACCAAACTCAAGACACAGTTCGATCTCCGTCAGCTCGGTGACATCTCCTTATTCCTCGGAATTCAGGTTATCCGGCGGCACTCTGGTCTCTTCCTTACACAATAACATTATGCGCAAAAACTTCTTGAGGACTCGGGTCTAGCGGATAGCAAACCTACCAGCACACCTACTTCCTCGAAGATCAAAGCCTCTGAGGCCAACCGTCAGCTGTTCGACGATCCTACCCTCTATCGTCGTCTCGCAGGGTCACTGCAATACCTCTCTATCACTCGTCCGGACATTGCTTTCGCCACCAATCAAGTTTGTCAACATATGCATCAACCCACGGTAGCAGATTTTCAATCTCTCAAGCGGTTGTTGCGATACATTAAAGGCACATTAAGTTTTGGACTACCCATTACCACCGGCGAATTGACTCTTCGGACTTACGCGGATGCGGACTGGGCTTCAGATGAGTCCGATCGGAAGTCAATTTCTGGTTATTGCAGTTTTTTGGGACCAAACTTGATCTCTTGGTCGGTCAAGAAACAAGTTACGGTAGCCAAATCATCCACCGAGGCTGAGTATCGCTCGCTATCCGCTGCCACTTCCGACGTCATTTGGCTCCGCCGACTTGCAGCCGAACTGGATCTACCTCAGGCCGAGGCAACCACCTTTCATTGTGACAATACCTCGGCCATCGCCTTGGCCAAGAACCCCGTCTTCCACGCTCGTACCAAACACATCGAGATCGATTACCAATTCATGCGTCAACATATCAACTCCGGGGCAATCACAATACAACACATCTCCTCAGCCGATCAAGCTGCAGATATTTTGACTAAACATTTCTCTCCTACTCGTTTTCATGAGCTTCGCCGCAAATTAACCATTCAATCCATGAATGCTTAATTTGAGGGAGGCTGTAAACGAGTATAAGATACTTATATTTACATTTGTTGCCATTGTGTAAATCTATTTATACTGAGCTCTGGCTTCTTTTCTGTAATATCTCCAATAATAAATTCCTTTACATTCTTGCTTTTATTCTTTGTTCTTCTCTCTGTTCCTTCCCGCTTCTAGTTCTTTCAATTATCAGAAGGAAGGGAAGGTTGTAGGTTCTTGCTACTTCCGGGGGCCTGCGATGGTGACTACGACGGATAAAAGTGAGTGTTTCAGAGCTCTGGTTCTTGTTACTTATGATTTCCTTTTCTACATCATGTGGGAAACTGTAATTGTTATGGTTAGGCTTGTATTCTTTTTTATGTGAATTTCGGTCATCATCGTTATCATCATCCTTAGTTGTACAATAACTATTTGGATTGGATATATGAACCTTCATTTTTTAGCACAGATTGAGGCGTTAAATCTATCTTTTACAAATCATGTTGAACTAACTTTCTATGCCTGCAGTCTTGCATTGAACATTTCTTCATAATCCTCTTATATTAATTTTATCTATTCATTTAATAGGTACATCAAACCACCTGTTTGACACTATAGGCTTCAAATCCTGAAAATATGTTTAACGTTATAGATGTTATATTGATTAAATTCTAGTAAAATGTTTGACAAATATTTTTAAAATTTAGCATTTGTAGGAAAGAGGAAAAGAGGTCAGTGAGGAGAAATTCTGTAAATTCTCTTAAATCCTACTTCCCTCAATATTTTCTAAATCTTGGATTTAACCTAAATGGGAGGATGACTAGATCATACTATTTTTTTATCATATGATCTTTTATGTTTGCCATTTTTTGTCTGCATTAAAACTTTTTTTTATTAATAGTGATTTGGAATCAGCATTTGAGTAAAAGATTACCCATGAGGAGTTATTGTTTTAGTACCCTTTTTTGAAGGGAGGGGTGGTGGGGGATTTCTACATGAAATGTTCAGGGTAAAATTGGCATGTCGCCATATTCGATGCTTACCACAACCCAACTGCGTTAATTACATTGGTGTAACTCTTATTCTAGACATAACTTTCATAAAACATTATGCACCAAACATGGCCAATTTCACTTGATTAAAAAGATAACTTGGATAAATTCGTCATTAACCTTTGTGAATTGTATAAGCTTGTCTTCTCTTTTTGATAGTGGGCCTAGTTATAACAACCCTGGAGGGTGAACCAGAGTAGTTGCAGAAGCATAGGGGCTTTTCATAAGACTGGTTTAATCAACATCTCAAACTTTGAACTCAATAGGAGTTTCTTAGAAGCTCAAATATTTGGAGCCCTTGAAGAAGAAGACCAAGGGTTTGGTGGCCACACCATTGATATGGGGAATGTGTGATTATGGAGCCAAATAGAGGAATGAGAGAGTCATGTTCAAGTTAAAGTTGACTCAAGCTAGCTCTAATCATTTGCACCCTGAGTTATAGGTGCTAGATATGTTTTTTGGTATGTCTTAATATGATAAATTGAAGATGTGGAGCTTTTGCGCCCTGTCTGTAGTAGCAAAAACACAAAATTTATTGATGCATTATTGAAATTACAATTTTCTTTCAATGAAGACCTAACTTCTCTACCATGCGGGAGAATAACGGGAGTATCTTACTATAACTTGTATTTAATTAGTATGAAGAATGATCTTTCTGATATGCCTGACCCAGACCAACCCAGTCAGCCAACCTAGCCTAGGGTGAACCATTCATTTGGTTGGGCGGAATCAGGGGTAGTAAGAAGGGGAATTTTATCTCTCCTTGTGTGGCTTAAGGGATCTATTATTCATTATGTAAGGAAGAGGAATTAATGGGAAACTAATTAGTAAATGTTTATTTAGGGAAAGTGTGCTGATTTGATTGGGATGAAATTATTAATGGTTCATTTAGGAAAAGATGACTGATTTGATTTGGAAGGAACTAAGAATTATGAATGGTTTATTCTTTCCTGTGAGTTTTTTGACGTGTTGTGCTGGTTCTCTTTGGGTTTTCTGTCTGGTTTGCTGGGAGGTGGTCTTCTGATCTCCTCCTGCTTGATGGCTTGGTTGATTCCCAGTTGGTTGGTGTTTTCTCTAGCTATTGTGTGGCATTTGGTTGGGTTGATGGGGTTTTTTCTAGATCAGGTCTCCCCTTTGGGATTACTAGTGTTCTTTCTGGCTGTTGTGTGTTTTCGGGCTGGTTGGTCTCGGTGTGGTTATTGAGGGGTTTGCCTGTTGGGTCTTTCTTGTTTTATGTTTGGTCTAGGGGTTTTGACTTTGGTGGTTGGTTTCGGCTGGTTAATTGGTGCTGCTCTTTCTTAATGCAAAAAGTCCTAATTTGTAAACTAACACTAATCTTTTTGCCTACTGATCTTCGTGCCAATTGAAAGGAGAGTCAAGGAGAGAGTGTTTAAAGGAGGATTCTTACTACTGGAGCGTGAAGAATTCACTTGGTACTCAAAGGTAAGAGTCTTCACTTGTAGTTTGTGATTACTTCACTCTTTTCTCTCATCCTTCTAGATTTCTTGTGAGAAGATCTGTCAAGGAGATCCAGTTCTCTGCCGACACTTGGAGAGTATGAACAGCCGAAGGGTTCTCTGCCTACACTTAGAGAGTGCGAACAGCCGAAGGGTTCTCTGCCTACACTTGGAGAGTGCGAACAGCCGAAGGGTTCTCTGCCTACACTTGGAGAGAGTGAACAGCCGAAGGGTTCTCTGCCTACACCGGGAGAGTGTGAAAGGACGGACGGTTCTCTGCCAACACTTGGAGAGTGTAAAAGGACGACGGTTCTTTGCCGCACTGGTAGTGGTGGAAGAAAGTTTTGTAAATGCTTCTCCGCCTTGTTGTGGGTGTAAAAGGAGAGCACTAATGGTATTAGTGCAATACTCGGAGGATGCCTCCGGGGAGTGGATGTAGGTCATCTTTGACCGAACCACTATAAATCTTGTGTCTTTTATTTTTTCCGCTGCTTTTGTTTTTACTGTTTTAACTTGTGGTTGAAAAACTTTTTCTACAAAATTCACTAAAGTTATTTTCGGTACAAATTTTTTTAAAAAAGGGATAAATTTTTAATTACCAATTCACTCCCCCTCTTGGTTAGCCGCTGGACATAAGCTTAGGCTTAACAACCTAATTCATATTGATCAAGTTTCAATATGCAGGAGAGAGAATTGAAGAATTTATTGAAAAGGACGGTAAGAGAAGCATTGGACGCAACAACTGGTTTAATTTTAAACAGAGTTGAAGAGTTAGCAGCATGACTAAATGAAATTAGCAAAAACAACCAATATGGTCCACTATAAGTAGTTAAAGTAATAATATTCTATCAAGTTAATTAATTCAGCAAGCTAATGAAATGTTAGTTGACCATATCATTTAATTACCATTAAATATTATCAATAAGTTGTTATTGTGGATGAATGCAATTAATGAAAACTAACCGATCAAGCTTAAACCTTAATTATTTCTGTTACATAAATACTATTATATAAGCCATCCATGATTATTCTTGCATATATTGCATTAACAAAGTCTCCAATGGACAAAATTACTAAGATTTTGTGCTCTCATTGCACATGTATTTTCACTAATAAAACATAATAAAGAAGAAATGTTGCAATATAAATAAAGCAAGAAATCTATATTATGTTGCAGATTATCCAACTAAGCCATCAATTGCACCAAAATTTTTTGTTTTATTTCTTGAAACCGGATATTAAGATAAGATTGAAAAAAAAATCAATTTCTTCATACGTCGAAGCTTCATCAAGTGCTCTTTTGCTAGTTCATTTCATGCCCTGTTTGATCTCTTTACCTTTCTATTTTTTTGGAGTAAACTCACGGCCCTACGTGTTAATATAGAGCAAAATTACAAGTTCTTAATAGGGAACTAATGCTCACTGCAGCTCCGACGAGCTGCAAACAAAAAGAAAATAAACCTACGAGCCAAAGATCCCTCCTAATTACAATCATAAAGAAGTAAATGCAAGTCCTAAAATAAAAAAGAACTAGGGAGGCCAGGAGCCAACACCCAAAAGAGGAGATCATGAAATGATATTCATTGAAGCTCGAAGGATCCCTGCAAAAAGAACTGCCCAAAAAAATAGCCAAAGCTTGGATCAACCTTAGGAACCTGGTGTTAATCATCCACCAAAAAATAATAGAAAATAAGATGCAAAAAGTAAATTAAAAACCTGGACATGATCATGTAATCGAGGAATGCA
>CM039719.1:62900239-62949831 GCA_022539455.1 Dendrobium nobile | reverse complement strand
ATTTGCTACTTGATATATATACAAATTATTACTTCTTACCATGTTAGAATGTTATATATCATTTTTAACATATTAATTGATTATGATGTTATTATATGACTTCTTACCTTCATTTTACTTCACAAATTTTTTATTGTGAGACTTATGCCTCAAAATGCTATGAGATTTACATCTTGCCTCATGGATAAAAAACACCTCAATACCCAATTGCAAAATTTTAAACCTTGATTTGAAGGAAACCAAGAATAAAGGAATTCTATTTTAAAAAATGAGAGGATTTGACTCTTAAAGAATACAAAGATGCAGATTATGTGAATTATATAATTGCCAAATGGTCAACTTTAAGGTATTGCACATTTGAAAAAAGTGATCTAGTGTCTTGAAGAAGAAAGAATTAAAATATGGTAGGAAATCTAACATAGAAGCCAAATTTGAATCTGTAGCACGAGAAACTTATAAATTATTATTGTTAAAAATTATCCTGAAAGATTTAGAAGTTGAGTGAAAATGAATTATGAGGCTCTATCGTGATAACAAGTTATCCATTAATATTGCACATAATTCTATGTAATATGCTATAAAAAGCATATTGAAGTTGATAGACAATTTACAAAAGAGGAGCTAGTAAGAGGTCTAATAGATACTCCATTTACAACCGCAGGAGAATAAATTACTGATATTGTCGCCAACAAATTATCAGGGGCAATCTTTCAAAAATTATGAGGCGATCTTGGAGTGGATGACATCCATTTATTTGCTTGAGATAAAGAGTGAAACACATGCATAATTTTGCCAACTAGGACCTACTCTCACCAAGGCTATCATCCTCTTTCCTTCCTCTTCCCATGTCACCATTGATCAATCGAATCCCTACTTATAACTAATCAATCCATAAACTATTCTAATTGCTTTATAATTATTATTCAACCTAATTAACAATTCACGAGCTATCATAATTATTATGTAATTATTATTACTTGATTTTATTTGTTTCATATTAGAATCTCTCTTAAGATTGTAAAAATACTAAATAAATATTAGAATTAAGCACTCAATCGGCTCGCACCCATTCTTGTCAAAAATACTAATCATATAGAAGCTACTTATGCATCAGATGGAACATAGCTTAATCAACTAATGGATCACGACTAAAAATACATGAATGAGATCATCTGCCCAAAAATATTTAGAAGCCAAAACTTTTTGCGTTTGGATCATGCTCCTACTATCCAATTCAAGTTCCTTTGGTTGTATGAAAATTAGTTGATTGAAATGAAAAGAAAAAAAAAAAAAACAAGTTCCTTTGGTTGTAGCAGCATTTCAACTTGTCAGCAGTACAGATATTACAAGCAGATAAACAATTTCTTTTTTTGCTCTATACAAAGCATTATAGATGTAGGGTTTTACAAACTGCGCATATGAATCTTTACTAAAGATTGTAATTAACAAAAAATATTTAGGATAAAAACCTACAACTAACTATTGATGGGGAGTCTAATTCATGCTATACGAAGAAACACCTTATTAGACTCAATCACGAATCAACCTTCACGCAAAAGGGTGCCTAAAGAGCTTCACAGAATTTCTCTTTACAACAGATGGGGCGACCTCCTTTAGGTGATATCAAAGAAATTAAAGATGCAAAAAAGAACCCTACAATCAAAATGATTGTGAAATCTACAATAATGAAAATAACCAATTGGGTGAAACAAAATAAAAAAAAAATTGGTGTATTTTTAATATTTATCTTATGTTTTATTCGCACTCAGTATTTTAAATTATGGCATGTAGTTCTCAACACAAACATCAACTTCTTTGGTCCCTACCTAACAGCTAAAAATCTAAATATCATATATGAAGAAGTACAAAGCAATAAAATGATAAAAGACGGTTGAAACATGTAAACATAGCATGAAATCTACCAGCCAAGGATTTAAATTTAAACATAAATCAGTCACCATAACCAAGCAATCCTCACAATTTTAACTACAATTTACGGAGCGGGTTCTTTTATGTACCTAGCAATGCAACGGAACATGTGATAGCTCTTGGGGCAGACACGTCGGAAAAGAAACCTCTCATTCTGCGGTACCACAGGAACAGGAACATACTTAATGGACACAAAAATGATCATGGAGTGAATGGCTGGAAGGGTAGTTAGAAAGTGTCCAAATATTGCAGGGATCCCTTTCACCAATTCATTGTAAACTAAACCCATACCAGGGGCTCTGATAGTACCAAGATTGCAACCAAGTTTCAGCATTAAATCCATTGACAACTTCCGCTTGACCTCAGTTTCATACTTCATCTTGCTTCCATAATTCCATATAGACATAATCATAAACAAAACTGCAGCAAACAACAACAAAACCCAGCTTCCATCGCTCACTCCGCCCAAAACTGATGAGAAGAAAAGCAATTCCAAGCCCACGTAGAAAATAAAATAGAATAACACCAGGAAAATGTTGACTTGCCATATAAGAAGCATAATAATGGTTACGAGGACTGTGGTCACCATCATAACTCCAACTTCAGCAATGCCTGCAGCAGAGCTCAATATTAAAATTCAAAGGGCTCTGGAAGTAATATCATAATATAGAATCTATGATACACACAAAAGCCTTTTATAGAACATAGAAAAATAAAGCACCGTTATAAAAACTGAAAACAAAATCAAAGATGTTAAACAAACAAAGGAAAATGTTTATTATGTCATCCAAATTATCATACCACCTTTTATTTTTTTATTCTCTGATTAAAAGTCATGCCTTTCTTTTTATGGAAATATGAATAATGAAAAACAATTAGATGAAAATTTGAACAAGCATGAATATCAAGTACTCTTCAAACAGAAATAACCAAAAGAAATGTGGAGAACAACACAGTTATAGAAATTTAATCATCTGCGATGACAGTAGTTACTCATCACCCATATTTCACTAGGATCCTCAAGGAACTAAAGGGTCATTTAATTTTTTCTCGTAGCAGACTTTTAAGGTTAAGTTGTAATTTCACGTTAGCATAAGACTAAGAAATGAATAATATTAAAGTACTATTTTTTCAATATTCACTTTGAACTTTAGATGGATTAACTTGCCGCACACAATTTCTAAATTTAACTGTTGTTATGAAATTTCAATAAATTAGAATTCACGTGAACTAAAAAAACCTTGACAATAAGAGCAAGACTTAAAATCTAGGCCATTTGTTTCTAATCACTTTTTTTGGAAACATGGAGTGAACCGTACTATTTCTCTTTCCAATTTGCTATGAATGCATGCTTGCATACTTCAAAACAAATGCAGTGCTTGGTTTCTTATTTTTTTCATAAGATTCAAAACAGCAAAACTCATCATTTGAGCCAACTTAATCTGGGAAATAATTTATTACAAACAGATGAGAACAAACTAACAGGGTGTGGTTAAATTCAAGATCACAAAAAAGAGAACACAAAATGACTCATTTTATCTCAAATATTAAGCTACAAGCTAACTTTTTAGGAAGTGTAAGCAAGGATATTTTCGATCAAATAAATGGTATTTACCTGCATGCATACTAATATCATTTGCATCTACCTTGATAGATAATGTAACTGATCTCGAACATAATCAAAATAATGAAAGAAGAATGAGAGTACAGTACCGTATGCATTGCCGATCTCATTTATACTTCCAAAAGTGGCAACAAATCCAAGACAAAAGACCAGTAGAAACCAGTTTACGACTGGAATATATATATGGCCCATGAACTTTCGGGAAGTGTGTATTATTTTAAGGCGAGGAAAACAGCCCAGGGCTGTTGCTTTCTTTATGCATGAAAAGGTTGCCGTTGTCATTGCCCTGCTTGCAATTAATGCGGCTATCATAGCCACAAAAAGTACTGGCCAGAAAACTCCACCTGCACACAACAATTACGAACTTTGTACCCGTCACCATGGAGTAATAACAATAAAGGTTCAGCAGCAAAATCAGTATTTTTAGTAGACAATTACAAAAACTATACCACACTTATAAAGTCCCAAAAAAGAACATGATGCAATTGTTATTAAAGTATTAGTGACACAACCATGAGTAGCCAGAAAGATAAAAATAACAATAATGATAACATTAAGCTTTTATCCCATAACATAGGATCGGCTACATGAATCTTTTTTCTCTATTATGTCAAAAACTATTCCATTTCTCGAGTAAAACTGAAGTTATAAGAACTAAAGATATGAATTTGAATTATAAAGGACCCAACTCGAGCTATAGTCTCGCTCACAACGGAGGTGGAATCAAAGATGGAAAATATGGAAATTGTAAGAAAGGCGGTTGAAGGCTGCACTAATGGTATTGGCTATTGGAGCGTAGGTAGAGACAGTGAGGTTGCAAGCAAGCAAGTGTATTGGGTTTGCGATTGAGCTAGCCATTGATAACAGAGTCTGCTGGAGGGTTGTAGGATCTTGAGAATATGTTTTTAGTTTACACTCATGTTAAATGAAATGAAATGTTCTATCATATCAAGGGAAGTAATTGAAAGTTGAGTAAATGAACTTGAATTCAAAGTAAAATTTAATTCCATATTACATGTGGTAGCTAGCAAGTAGATAAATCACTTGATGGTCGACTAAATAAAATAGCTAGATTTAAATTTAAATTTAAACTTAGTGCTACCTACAACACAATATTTTTATGAAATAGTGTTAATTCCAACAGGTGAACGACAAATTAAAATTTATAAAATTTAGATTTTAGTGATTTATATAATAGACTAAATACTAAAGAGGACGAAAGATGTATGCATAAATTAACCGAACAAAGAGATAGGAGAAATAAGGATTTAATTCAAATGAAGTGAATATGTATAGGAGTTGTTACAAGCGTTCAAACACAAGGTGGTTTGACCAAGTATTTTCCTATCTCAATTGGATGATGTCAAGGATCAATTTTAAGCCCGTATATTTTTGCTTTAGTCATGGATGTTCTTGCTAGACATTTGCAAGAGGATGTACCTTGGTATATGTTTTTTGCTGATGATATTCTTCTTGTTGATTGATGAAAAGAATTATAGAGATCAATATTAGAGTCTAAATGTTTTCATTTGAGTAGATCTAAAACAAAAAGCATAGAGTGTAATTTTCATAATAATAGATCAAGATGTGAGATTGTAACACTGGGTGATCAAGTCATTAAAAAAAGTGCACATCTTAGATATCTCGGATCTATTGTTAGAAACGATGGTGAAATAGATAGTGATATTACTAGTGGAAGTGGATGGTTGAAGTGGAGGAATGCTTTGGCTCGTTATGTGATAGAAAAGTACCCTCAAACTTAAGGGAAAATTTTCTATGATGGTGGTGAGACCTATAATGCTTTATGGCATAGAATGTTCGCTATTAAAGGAGAAGCATAAAATTAAGTGTTGCAGAGATGAGAATACTCAGGTGGAAGAGTGGATTTAAACTTAGATACACAATGCAAAACGAATATATGCGTGAAATGTTTGGAGCAGCTTCAGTGGCACATAAGATTAGAGAGAGTTGCCTTAGAATGGTTTGGTCAAATAAAATGTTAGCCTTTCAATGACCTTGCTAGGAGAGTAGATGTATTTGATCCAACTAATGCTAAGAAAAAAAGAGATAGGCCTAATAAACTTGATTAAAAATTACTATAAATGAACTTTTTTTAATTAAATTTAAATGATAATTTAACTCTTAACATGACAGAATGAGGAAAAAGAATTCATGTAACCAACCCGACGTAGTGAGATAATGGCTTGTTGTTGTTGTTATTATAGACTACCTAATCATGAGCACATGATTATGTAATAGACAAGATGATGAAAATATGCATGAGCTTTTCGGCTTACTCGGCATTGATGAAAAGAAAATCTGCTCATTCTGAGTGGGATTTTCCATGAGAAAAGCAGCTTGGCCAAGGTAACCCAGCAACAGGCAGGGAAGAACCAGAAAAATGAAGGTCAACTGCACAAGTATATTAACATAATTGAAAAAAGAAAACACAAAAAAAATGGACTGTCCCATAAATTTCTTTAAAACTATACCTGAACGGATCTAACTGAGAAATAACAGAGGTCTGCAAACATGGCTTCAGAACCTGAGAAACAAGTAATCTTAGAAGTTAATAATATTCAGCCATGTTTATCATACATTCATAGATTGCATTAGCGTAAAAATGCTAGCGAAAGAAGAAAATAGCTTTACACGAAGTCGAAAAGGAAAAGGTAAATTGCTTACTCAATATAACAAATAAATGCTATATCAATTAGTGCTTAATTAAAACAATCTTTTCAATGATTTGAACATGTGACCTACAGGATCAATCATGCTATAATTAACTATGTCGTGTGAGTTCTATTCTATACAAAAAAGGCCCAATTTAAAGTAAAGAACTAGTAAATTTGGACAGTCAAATATTAGCTGGCAGTTTAAATTTTTAGCCGCAAGTAGTTTTATCGAATTTCAAATCATTCACTTACTTCAACTACTCATGATATGGATGTGGGAGCATCAACTCCGTTCCTTTGGGCTATTCAGGAGTGGGAGAATTTGTTGGATTCTATGAAAGAGGCTTTTTCATAGTTCATTTAGTATAAGGTAATTTAAGAAATCAAAATAACTTGCGAAGATGTTGGCATTGATAAAGATCAAATACAATTCATTGGAACCTTTTGCTTTCCCCAAGAAAATCCAAATATTCAAATCTCAGCTTTATCGTAATCAGAAATTTTGTCTCAGAAGCTTTCAAATATAAAATTTAAACATATTTTATTTATTTTGCAAGGAATCAAATCTTATACCTCCAGTTCAGATGTGAAAACAATTCCAATGAATAAAGTTGGTCATTTGTTGATTACCCTTGATCGCTGATAGCAAGGCCATGTTGAGATACATCAGAGCTCTGAAAATTCGCAATACTGCCTTTGCCGAGAGAGTTTGAGTTTTTTTTTTTTTATCAATTTGTCAAAAGGCAGAATAGATTTGAAGATAAAATACTACCCAGATATTTGGACTTCATTTTAAGAGGATTTTATTATTTTGATCCAATTTTTATATATGTGCAAGCCCCTTTGATTAATTATCCTTCTCGGTAACAAGAGAGAACTTTCAATTAAAGCTAGTTGTTAGAAACAAAATGCTTAGTAATATTATGTGGCAAATCACAAAGCTTGAATATACGCCATCTACATAACGGCCAATTGCACAGTAATATTATGTGTCGACCTAAAATAGTTGAGATGAAGTTTGTTAATTTTAAATAAGCTTAAATAAGCCAAACCACAATCTGCATGTCAGAACAAAATTTCATGCAAAGAAAAAATTTAGCTTGATTTGAGTGAAGTTCAGTGAATTTAGTCAAACTTTCATACCTGTTGCACTAAGTAGGCAACCTCCAAGTGCATTCCAAGCTTGAAAAGGATTTTTCTTAAAATAATGGTAGATGTAAAAAGGATTAAAGGCTCTGAAAGCCGTCATCCCATATTTAATAAGATTGAAAACCCCAATGCCTCCAAGACAACAGAACCATAAGAACAGGGCAGGACCAACAGCAAGCCCCATTTTGCTTGTTCCAAACTTCTGTACACTAAATAATACTATAAGAAATGCAACTGTAATCATCACCACTTCACCTGAACAAAATAAAGAAACAAATAATAGATGAAAGGAAGTTCGATAAATCCATGGTTTCGCATGTGGAAAAAACATAAAAATGGTTGAAAGTAGTAATTTATCAAAACTTGACCTAAATATTTCTTTCATTTGCTAACGAAAAAGGTGGATTTTGATAACAAAACAAGTACGTGCTGTTTTCCTTCTTCCCAATAAATTGAAGTGACTGAATGCATATAACAAACAGACATATTTCTCAAATCTTCAATATTCAAAATGTTATCCAGTAAGAATATTATATAGATTAAGTATTATTATATGTACTAACAACACTCACTAAATTGTACTGCGCTAATAGACCTCTGCGATATGGAGACCAGCAAACACATCAAATAACTTGTCAAAAACTATTACAAGCATCATTGCGTCAATGAAGAATATGAAAAAGCACATGATTAATTAGAGCGAAGATTCTATATTTCATTTAAATTTTATATTTTATAAATACATTTGGTTCAAGGCCCAGGGGTAATTTTACTTTAAAATATGAATGTCATCTAAATATGTACTATCCATATATTGTTGGATCAGTCATTAAATTAAGCAATGATGTACACAAGACCAAGTTTTGCACAAGAAATGGGAATCATCATATAACCAAGAAGTACTACGGAGTACATTGAATGAGATCTATGCAGAAACCTAGACACAAGGAGTACTACGGAGGACATCTATAAACTAGATTTGCATAGCATATAGTTGGGTGTTACTATTATATAAGATAGTCGTATTATCAATCTATCACGAAACCCAGTAAAAATATGGTTTGGCTCAGAAGCTTTCTGGAAGAACTAAATATATTACAAGAAGGTCCTAAACTCTTTTGTAACAACCAAAACGTCATTCACTGAGCAAAGAACCTCTCCACTATCTTAAAAAGCACATAAAACTTAAGTACCACTATAAACACAATTTGCTCAAAGGAAATGCCCTACAGCTTGTCAAGTTCAAGGGGGCAGAAAACCTCACTAATATTCTCTCAAATGTAATGCAAACAGAAATGTTGAGGCAATATGAAGCCTCAATTAACCTCTTTGAATGATGATTTTGAGATGTAGCACAGAGAGGTATTTTAAAATTGACCACTAAGCAGGTAAATAAAGAAATTTTATCTCTAATTCTGCTAAAGAATTCCCCCCCCCCCCCCCCCCCCCCAAAAAAAAAAAAATCAAATAACTATAAGATATAATTGAGATTTCCTATTAATTTCAAATATAGGTTGGCATTTGTAAATATATGATTAAATTCGTTATGAGGTCTTTTTTTTTTAATGCAAAATAGTATAACCCAATAATGAAATGAGTACACAAGCGGCAATTACAATGAATTTTCAAATTAAAAAAGTAAAAATAAAGAAGACAATAATGGGTAACCATGTGATAGATCATTAAATATCTATTTGATAGACAAAGAGATCAATGATAAGCACTCATTTAGCCTAGTGAATATTTGAGGGTGACAATAATTTTTTTCTTATTTCATCCCCCTTCTAAAAAAGAGGATTGGAAACCTCTTATCCGCTTGGATTCAATACTTGAAAGGCTAATGTTTGAACCAAAAGACTATTTAGACTCAATTGCATCAATATCCTTGACAATAGTAATGAGAACACGGGCTAACTCCACTTGAGAATTTTAATAAAAATTGCAAAAACTTGAAAGATATTTTTATTAATTTTACGATATCAAGTCATTATATTATCACTATAAATAGAACCTTAGAATGAAGGTCTTGGCATCCCTTTACAATAAACAAGAAAAGAAAATATAGAGAGCAAAGGAAAGGGACTTTCATCAGAGAAGGAAAGGGAGAAGAAGTTTTTCGAGTATTTGTAAAAGAATTTTTGGACTCTTCAAGAGGCCCAAGGTATTGGTATTTGTTATTCTAGTAATATGAAAATATCACAGTCATAAACACACATTTAGATGTTGTCCGACGAAATATAAATAGGAAAAGCATAAGTTGATAGAGTTTGTTAACTACAAAGGAAACGTCAGGACATGTTAAGGTAATATTTTGGAGTGCAACATAACTTGACTATATTGATAGACATCGAAGAGAAGAGTGATCAACATAGATGTGGGCATTGGGGTAGATAAAATGTTGGCAACCTACATGTGATGTTCAAAAGGTAGATTATGAATATACTTCTGCTAAGATAAGAGGTTGCCATGCTTTAAGGGTGGGACTTCAATTCTTACGAAATAATGAAAATTCCAAAGATCTTGATGAAATATAAGTCATTCAAAGCTCTGATAATAATAATTTCTAATAAGAATAATAATATCAACATAGATAAAGATGAAGAGGATGGCGTATTGTTTCCAATAAGTAAAATAACAAAGGATCCAGCTTGGATACCACAAATCCAAATTGAAGAAAGGTGTAAAGTACATTATGTCATACTCAAAGAGCATCAAGAAGACGATAGATAGCATCATGCAACTTACACAAATGTTGATAAAATTACGGGTGAATGAAACAAGGTGGTCATCAATTGAATATAAAATCATCTAATATCCCTTGTAGAAATGCATTATTTACATTTAATTGATAGAGAGGCTAGTTGCAATGGACAACAATATACAGGATGGTACTTATGGTTGTAATTTTACAATAAAGATGAAAATTGAATGAAAATCAATACCTAGGTGTTGTGGAAAACCTTTGGTTTGAGCCATATATTTGTCAACATAGTCATTAAGGTTTCTGCTTGATCTTGAAAATCCACTAGTAATCAATAATGCTTTGTTGATTGGTGATAGGTAGCATGTCCTAAGTATTGTTGGGAACACGTGCTCAAATTCCTCAAACATGTCTTATCTCCATATACCTAATTAAATTTTAGTGTTTTTTAAGTAATAGCATTAGTTCCAAATCCAAAGGATGTTTTGGTGATCACAAGGTAATCAAATATTTGTTTGGATTTGCAAGTTGAAATGTAATATACTAATATGACTAGGTCAAAGAGTGTGAATGTGTAAGTGGAGAGGTGGAAGGTGAGGAGTCATTGATTATGGTGGATATGGGAGAATCTAGTTATGACGTAAAGTTAGAGACAATAATGGGATATGTGAGGGAGAATTTGTAGGCTAGATTGATTGATGAAGTTTTACATGGAGGAGCAACAGAATAAAAAAAAATAGAATGGGCGTCGAGTTAGAATTCAATTTCAACAAACACTACATGATGATAATGAAACCATTAGAGGTGGAAGGATCATAATGTTGCAAGATGGAGTAAATGAGAAAAGACAAAGTTAAAACATGGGCTCAAGTTTCTTGTGTGCATAAGTTTTTAATCAAGAATGACATAGGCAGCCAAAACTATGAGTTTAAAGTAATTTGGCCAATTGTTAAGGAGGGTTTTTAAGAGAGAATTGTTTTGATTAATAGTAAACATGCGAGTAATAAAAAACATTGTTGTTTGACAATCCCAAGTCTAGAATTGTAGTAGTGCCTCCTCTTTATAAAAAAGAGTGAGGGTTGTGTCCATAATAGAATGATGACATCTTCAGCCAAGCCAACAAGTTGGGATGTATAAGGATTGAATGTGTTAAATAATATATTTTCATAGTACATAATGAAGATCTTTATATTATACATTGCCATCTAAGTAGCTTATGCAGATGGAGGTATCAAAGTACTTTCAACAAGATTTAATTGTTCAAAAATATTTGTTACATTGGATTTGTGTTTCGAGGGAAGAGCCATATATATTTGCCTATTTGGCATAGCGATCAATAAAGACAGCATATAATTGGAAGTGATCATAAGAGCTTGTTGGAAATTTTAGTATTTTTGAGCTTGTTAGAATAGAAAACCCAAATCGAAGATGGTGACTTCTATTACAAAAGCAAGCATTACATGGATCAATAAAAAGATTTATTTTTGACGGTTGACCTAAAGAGAATTTCGGTGGATTATAGATGAGATGCCATTGTCATTTTGGAGCAATGGTGGCTAGTAGTGATTGTGGAGAGGAAGATGGCCACAAGTTTCCACTATTCTAAATTTCTAATCAGAGAAATGTTGTGTTTGCAAAGCCTTCACAATAAAATGAAAAGAAAATAATACAATGGGTATTTTGTTGTGTTTACAAAATTGAGATGGAGATAGTAATTTTTAATGAAGTGCAAGAGCACACTAAATGCCATTAAATGAAAGAAGATTTAGAAGAATGAAGAGTAGTGGTGCCAAGGTATGTGATTGAAATATTTCCATCATCACTAACAATAAAGTCCTCAAGACCATTGTATTATGACATTATTGAGATATTTTGAGAGTTGAATGTCATTTAGTGTGAGGTTGTAAAGCCAAATACACAAGTGCCATTGTTGTATAGTAGAATTCGTCTACTGATATGCTTGAGTATGAACAGAAGGTGTTGTCTTGGAGAAAAAAATAATTGTGATATGCCTAAATTTGTCACAAAGTTGACATAGAACTCAATTGCAATTAGTATTGGAAGAAGTTCACCAATTCCCTTTTTTTCTGAGATCAGCAAGGATGATAATTACCAACAAGTCTTCTTTACAGATTTCGGTACTAAAAATTACTATGTAGGCCCTTTTTGTTATAGTTAGGATGTCTACATTTCTTGCTGGATCCCTTTGAATCAAATTGAAGATTAAATCATATCACACAAACATACTTTACATTGTTTATCCAAGGATTTGGATAAGTTCATGATGGAGAGCAAGGCTTGTCAAGATGAGTTGTTGATTCAAATAAAATAAGTTTCTCATATAAAGGATAAGAAAATAAGAGGCACTTTATAGAGCCCCATATTTAAAGAATTAAAAAATTAAAAAGAAAAAATTGCGATTAAAAGAATTCCCAACTTCTGGTTTGCAAGAAGTATGTCATCAATTGAACATACTGAATTAATAAAGTTTGTTGTAATAATAAATCACATTCATATACTATCATTCACAAAACAATAAATAGCAAACCTTTGAACATGTTTTCTTCTCTTAAAATAATGAGAAAACCAATTTAAATAAAAAGGACACCGAAAAGTACAAAGCATGTTTCCAAACCTTTCAGGATATGTTTAGTGATACTTTAGTACCCTTGAATAACCCATTTGTCAATCAACAAATGAATTCATTCTCTTACAAAATAAAAGTATGGAATAACTAATTAAACTCCTCTATATGTTGCAATAGATATTTACTACGCCGCATCAAAACTAGTTGAGAAACTAAATAACATTCATCATATTCAACATTATCTGATTTGCAAAAAAAGAAATTCAATATGTAAATCATCATTCAACATGTTCAACATTATCTGATTTGCGAAAAAAGAAATACAATATGTAAATCATATATTTCAGCAAAAAACCAAGGACTACACATTAAAAGTAAAATAAAAAGAAAATCACCTTGTTCAACACTGGCAATTCCAACCTTGAGTCCATTCACAGCTGACATGACTGCAGATCAAATACAAGAAAAGTTTAGCTCATAAAAATAAATTAAAAGACAGGTAGCCTTAGAATAGGTTCTTTCACTTCTTCTTATTTGAAAAAAAATAGATCAGTCTAAGCAACGGTGGAACTAGACAGGAGATGGGGTGGCTCTTGCTCTCCCTATATTAAAAAAAAAAAAAATCCCCTGTAACTAGAAATAATATTAGAATAAGTTCTTCCACTTCTTATTTGAAATCCTAATCCTATCAGTAAACCTAAGTATCACTTCCTCAAAAACATCAATAGAAAAATTCAAAAACATAAACAAACCTGACATTGCTGGCGTGACAACACCGCCAGCTATCACCATGGCAGTACCAAACAGCACCAAGATTAAAAGCAGTTTTTTAAGTATTGCAGAGGTTTCAAGATGCTCCTTGAGTTTTAAAGACCTCTCCAACTCAGCTGATGGAACTTTCAATCTGAAACTTGAAATGCGAGCATCAGAAGGCAATTGGTTTGGAAGAAGACTGGCTTTTGCATTTCTGCATATCAATGAATACAGAGCAAATGTCCCCCCTGAAAATCGCAGTTTAATAAAACTATGATTCTTGATTTAAGATTCAAGAATACTAGAGACAGCAACCTTCTTATATCCTTAACCATACCTTCTCCATCGTCATTACCCCAGAGCACTATCAACGTGTACTTCACCAGTGGAATCATGATCAAAGTGTATAGAACAAGAGAGAGTGCTCCAAGAACATCTTCCTTCTCAGAAATTGGATATTTATTAAACATGATATCAAAAGTATAGAGCGGACTAGTTCCAACATCCCCAAATACCACTCCAAGAGTCTGAAGAACCAGTATAAGGCTCCCACCCAAATTAAAGTCCTGAAATTTATTGTAATAAGTTTGAGAAAGAAGACATCTCGTATTTTATTATGTCTTCTACGATCAAAACAATGTAAAAGCCGCAAGTTCTGTCAAAATACCGAAAGATTTTTCATTTACATTGAAGTAACTAGAATCATGTATTAGGGAGAAAAAAGAAGAAGAAGAAGAGGAAAAGGAATGCTAATACATAAGCTCATCAGTGAGACTAGTATCAGTTCGACATGCTATTCTCCCGCTACAAACTCCTTACAATGATAGTCAATACATAACAAAAATAAAATAAAAATTAAAAATTCAGACATAATATGATAAGGGAACTTGTTTACCTACCTCGTAATCATGCCTCTGGACTCCAGGAACCTCAAGCGCCTCGACATCAAAGGAATCAATCCTGGGGCCGGTCCTGATCAGCCTTTGCTCACCATTATCCTCTTCCTCGGACTCATAGCTGTTTCGTACTCCACCGTCCTCGGAATCGTCCTCCTCCTGAAAAACCCATCTAGATTCGGTCGAATCCATCTTCACCAAACCGCCATTCGCCCTATCCGAACCCTCCGCCATTAGATTCTGTTTCACAAGGATCCCCAAAATCGTCTTTAAACCACCGCAATCCCCATCCTTGAGAGAAGTTCCATGAAACCAACAAGTTCAAACATCACACAATAAATAACACAAACCCTGAAATCCAGAGCAGAAAAATGAGACCGAGTGATTTTTCGATTCGATCAGCTTCGGATTCGAGCAAAACTGATGTAATCAAATTATATGGTGCAGCACAAAATGGCGCTGAAGGAAGTACGGGAATGGAAATGGAAGAGATAATTGAGTAGGGATAACGCTTGAATTTGATGAAATCAGAATTTTCTGGCGAGAAAAACGTTTGTGAGCTTAAGAGAAAGAGGGTTTTCTACTTTTCTGATCAAAATATTACAGGCAAAAAAGATTAAAAACAAAATAAAATAAAACAGAAAAGAATTTGATGCTTCAATCTCTCTTCAACGCTTCGACAGAGAAATTCTGGAGATTGATGGGGGAAGACATAGGCCGTAAAAGTTTCTAACTTGCCGACGCATAGGTTTTAAGGAATAAAAAAAAAAGGGTAGTTACATACACTACCAAAAATTCAAAATTATCTAATTTATACGTCCAAAACATAAATCTTATTTTCCTACTATTGACATTGACACGATCCGAAAATACGATCCGAAAATACGATCCGAATTGGACACGGAAATTATGGATTAGGATCAACTCAGACTCGGTTGGGTTTGGGTTCAATAAATTGACCTGTTTCAAAAATCGGATCGGGTTTAGATTGAACTAGAAATGAAGAAATCCGAAATTGACCCGAAAATCCTAAATTGACCCTTTTATAACTCTAAAATCGGAGATTGACCCATTTTTGACTCGAAAAGTAGCAATTTTTTTGTCCTTTCCCGGGTCATTTAGGTTGTGTCGTGTTGACCCAGACCTGAAACATGGCGGGTTCGAGTTAACCCGAATACTTTCGGGTTCGACCCAAAGCCGACCCATGACCTGAAATTTACACTCCTATTCTTAATACATACTTTTTTTTTTGGATTGAAGGCATCAATCTGCTACCACTACAAAGAGAGTGCTTGACGACGTAACTAATCCCTAGGCGGAACTAGCGAGACCACTCATCGGCATCGGGCCCACACTTGATTTGCCCCCACTGAAAAGGCGAGGCAATAGTAGGGGGGATTCGAACAAGGGATGGGGGTTTTCAACTGTACTCGCCCACCAACTACACTAAGCCTCGGTGGGTAATACATACTTTTTTAAATAACAAAAAATATCATTAGCTTCTCATTAACTTCCACACCATCCTTACGGCATCATGATTTTCTCAACTCTTCTTTGTCATCGAGGGTTTAAAGATACTTACAATAAATTTGGGAATAATTTACAAAAATTTGAAAACATTTATAAATATTGTACATTGAATGTTTGAGATAATATAAGGAGAATTTATCATCTTAGTATTATATGACATTTTTGCACAAGATATAAATCGAAAATAACACATAATAACTATAAGATTTTTATGTGGAAGACTTGAGAACGAAAAAAAAAAATCAAAAGGCTTGATTCAGCTGAAATGATTTAGTTTGTGGGAGTCAATGGTTATAAAGTGCTCAATTTCTCATAAATGAGGAATTTATTAATATAATGTAATATAGATACAAATATCTCATATGATGAGTGTTGAAGCCTTGATATGTTTAAGTTATCATCTCATAATGATGTGCAGCCATCTTACTCATTCTCTTTATAGTATGGGAGATCTAGCAATCAATAAGACATGCATTAGATATTATTTGTTGAAAAATATCAAAAGTTTGTGGTCGTCAAGCAACAGGGGACCAATGTTACAAGACAATCAATGTTGGAAGTTGGATAGTGATCGTTGATCAACTCGATTACTTTCTAGTTATATGGGGAGATCAAGCGATTAGGAAGATAGTCATTAAACATCTATGGCTGACAGACATCAATCATAGGTCATTAATAAGTGTTATATAATTATTGATAATAAATGGTTAAGGTCAAGCAATGCCACCTTATTGGCTTGGCCCTCTTCTTGTAGAACAAGAGATTGATCAACTTAAAAAAATGATTATCGTAAATTAGTTTGTGGTAAGTGACCAATAATGATTAATGAGAAATGTCGAAGGTCATGTGACATCAGATGGTCGACTAGATCGCTTTCATTAAAGCCTGGGAGGTCAAGTGATTGAGAAAACTGACATAAGATGTTAATGGATGACATTCATTGAATGTCAGTCATTAGTTGATGTCTAGTGATGTTCAACATGGAATGCCAATGGTTGGGTGATGATTGGCAATCTAGTTAATCATTCTACAAATATGAGTGGAGAAAGAGTAAGAAAAAGTAGTATCAAATGTCGACATTTCTTGTTAGGTCAGAGTCAACTTGTAATGTTATGGGATAGCTAATGGTCTATAGTTAGCTCAATTATTTATTCTAATAAAAGGGTATATTAAGCAATCAAAAGACGATTATCAAATATTAGTGGTAGACAGATGACAGCGTGTCGATCGTTAATAAGCCTTAGATGATGATTGATAGAAAATATTAGAAGTTGAGCGATGTTTGGTGGTTATCTTAATTTTTTTCTTGATAAGAAGAGAGATAAGGTGCTAAGAAGGAGAATATCATTGGTTGACGGGCACCGAGTGATATTTATTGGCAAGCATTGAACAATGTTTATTGAGAAAAAATTGGATGATGATAGAGGTTGGCATTAGTTTATGACCTAGGTTAATTAGTGGTAATGATGAATCAATGTTTGTCGATAACAAACATCGATTGATGACAACAACATGCATCAATGTTGATTGTTGATCGACATTTGATAGTGATCAAAATAGCTCTAGAAATCTCTACATCCTCTAATTCTATCCACTAAAAAGTTTTTTTTTTTCTTAAGTGTATATAAATATGACATATTGTAGATTTCTAAAGAGTATATTATGATCATTTTCTCCTAAAATATGGACACTCTATACAATAGTCAATAAAGAAACCTTTTGATTATTTAATGAAAACACATCGATCTTTTAATTATTCCATAATTGAGCGATCTTATTCTTTTCGATATCGATATGTTGAGTATACCACAAAAAATGAAGGATATTTGAACTAAATATATTTTTAATTATGCTACATAAGTACCTGATTTAGATGCATTAAATTTTGGTTCAAATATTTTGGGTAGCTTTGAGTTTCTTTCATTTAACCGATTATAACTTCACTAAACATAGAGTTAGATGATCTCAGAATCAATTCTAAAGTTGTTGGACCAAATATTCATTTGTTAAGAGATAACTTCAAAAGAAATTAGAAATTGTTTTTTTTAATTTATTTAGTTATTTGAATATTTACTATTGAGTTAGTATTGAACTTTAAAAATCAATTTAAATGATAACTGAAATTACAACCCTAAAGTCATAGCTGTGACAAAAAATTGAAACATTAAAGTGAAAAGAATATATTTAAAGAAAAAAGATAAGTTGCATATAGAATTTTCCTCTTTCGTGCATCTCTTTAAAAGTCGAAGCATTTAAACTACCAAATAGACAATGTAGGAGGAATCAACAAATATGACGACCAATCAAATATGAAATATTGGAAGGTTTAATCTCTAACCCTAAGTGACATCATAGCACACCGCATTATGCATGCTCCATTTTTTAGCCCAAAGAAGGAAGTGTTGAGGCTAGAGTTTATAGGGTTTTGGCCATTTCCATTGAGAATGGAATTGGCGGGTGGGGAGGGAGAACACATATTAGTAGGATATTTGAAAGAGCGCTTCAAACCCATAATAGATTCATTGAAGGTTTATTCTCGAGTGCTTATGTGTCACTATTTGATATTTAATTGCATGTTTTCCAAAATTAATTGGAAGCCTTTTCCCTTAGCGATGAGGCGGCCTAATGATAAGGTTGAATCAATTTAGTTACAACCTATGAGCATGCAACTTATTTCTTAGTGTAAATATCAATAGGTGCTTTGAAAATTGGAGCATGTTATGCTCGGAGGATGTTGATCTTTTGCTTCTTTAGTTTATGGTAGTTTTGACTTTCAGTCATGATAGATTTTCGGGTTAAGAATATAATAAAATAATAACATATTCTTCTTCTTTGAGTTCATCAATTCATTTTCGTAGTTGGTGGCTACTCTTCCTTTTAGTCACTAACATAGAAAATTTGATGTTTCCATCATCATCTCTAATTTTATAGTGTCAAAAGCAAAGCTCTATGTAGACTACATGGTTTTATGGCTTATGCTGAATATGGCTCTCCTGCTTTGTGTGGAAGAAGTGTATATCTCAGAAGAACAATAAAGATATTTTATAAATTTGAAATTTGAAAAGGAAATAATAAATGAATTAAATTTTAATTCAAATATTTTAACACTATATATTTAAGATATATAAAAAAATTCTATTTGAATTTAAGTTACAACAAATATAGAGTTTTAGTGATAGAATTCTAATAGAAATTCAATAAATATGAATTTTAAAATTTCATTTAAAAATTCAAGAATTTCCTTGAAGTCTTATGAAAATGTTAATAGAAAATTTTCAAATATTTTCATTTAGTGCATGCGTTAAATAAATAAATAAATTTTATATATATATATATATATATATATATATATATATATATATATATATATATATATATTTGATCATATTGCTTAGGCTAACATTACAAGAAATTATGCAATTTAATAAAAGATTAAAGGGGCCTTTTAAGAAAATAAAAAAAATTATATTTGTCTTAGATTGTTTCAACATATCTTTAAAATATTTCATGCAAGACTATTATCTAATAATTCACTAAAGCATGAAAAAAAATACTAATATAATAAATAAGACAACATTAATTAATTCTTCAACCATTTCAAAAATTAGAATAATTTGTCCACATTAATTTTATTTTTGTTATCAATTTATATATTTTTTCCCAAAAATGCATGAAAAAATTTTTAATTGTAATATTCTGATTAAATTTTAATTAAAATAATCTCAATATTGATTTAAGTAATAACATCCTAACTAATTTTTTCCCACTTGCAAAAACTAAAAATCAATAGCAAAAAATTTTCCAAAATATTTCCATCCATTCATTTCCAATGAAACACCACCACTAAAGAAAAAAGGAAAGAAATAAAAAAAAGCTAATGTTCTTCATGATAAGAAGAGTAAAAATCCATAAAATAACAATTATTTTACACAAAAATTGACAAAAAGGTTCTATGATATTATTTAAAAAATAATTCCAAATATTGTGACAACTTGCCCCTGAATATAGCAAATGGTCAATTCAAGAAACATCTCCATCAAATATAAATTTAGTAGGGAATAACTAGATTATGCCTTAAATGAAGCTTTAAACAACCACCACAAAAAATAAAAAATAAAAAGTTCATGATATTCATATAAAAATTTGATTTTGATGAATTCCAAATTTATTAATTTTTTTTATATAAATATAATATAAATTTTGATTTTATACATTATAGGAAAAATTGGTATTTCCGGCTAACAAAAGCCATCGAAAATTAACGTTATTTGTTGGAAATATTGACTTTCAAGTGGACTTCCTATGAAAAATGGGTCGACGGTAAAACACGTGTCGGAAATACATTTCCGATGGAAATAAGACCACCATAAATAGTTATGACGAATTCACTGACGATTTTCCAGTGAAAACATAGTATTAAAAAGACAGTTCCATATCATTGTTTTCGGCGGGATTTTTGTCGGTTATCCCGCTGAGATAACCGACGGGTATAACACCGGAACTTCCAGTGGAAAAGTAATGCTGGAATCGTTGTAACAATTTGTCGTATAGTAGTTATCGACATATAATCCATCGAAAATAAACTAGAAACCTGTACCGGAAACAAAAAAAATTCTTCTTAAATATTCTACAACACAACAATCATGCAATGCATGCATATATCATATGCATATGTCAACTTAAGTTCAAACAAAAATACTAATGTTATATGCATTAAGACATATGATCGCAAAAACATATTTTACAATTATCAAATAGTTATAAAATAAACATCAAGTTTATTACGCAATAAAAACAAACCATTAAATGTACAAACACATAATAATAAAATGTCCAGTAATAAGAAAAAACCTAATTAGAATTAGTTTCATTATTCTCATCCTCTATCGATACTAGCTACTTTTCACTGAACTATTCCCTCATTCTCTGCAACTCCTCAAATATCTGATTTTGTTACATCTGCATCTACATTTTGTATGTCAACTTGTGATTTTCAGTCTTGATCTAACTCTGTTGTAAGGGTAGCCACTTCTTGGCTATGCAAGGTATCCTAACTGTCTAATGAGAACTTGGAGCCACTAGAGGTCTGCACCTCATATACAACATGAATCATTTTTCTCCATTGTGTCATGAAAGTCAAACTCTCATAAAAAGGTCATCAGAAGGCAGATGTTTTATGTGATCAAACCATCTAAGGTGACTCTTTCTAATCCTAACTATCAATTGAGCTAGTTTAAACTTTTCATGTATATGCACTATTGTTATTCTATCCCTAAAAGAAAACCCACTCATCCACATGATCATCTTCATCTCAACTACACTTAAAGTAATTGTATGCTTCTCTTTTAATAGCCAACATTCTACTCTATCCTACAAAGCAATACATGTGCTACAATCATTTTATCCCTTACGTTTGAGGAGTACATTTCTATCATAAATTAAAACGTCAAAAAGCTTACCGACTACCACAGAATCGCACACAAGACGGCAGACGACTACACCACGATGAGTCGGCGGACAGCTATAGCACAACGAGGCGATGAATGGCGCGAATTGCGAAGGCAAACCACGGGGAACAACTCACGCGAATGGGAGCGACGAACATGAAAGTATAAATTATGAGCAGATTACTGCAAACAACTAAAAATGGAGCTTCCTCCAGCGGAATCTATGGTGG
The DNA here is from genome assembly GCA_022539455.1 of Dendrobium nobile. NCBI lineage: Eukaryota > Viridiplantae > Streptophyta > Magnoliopsida > Asparagales > Orchidaceae > Dendrobium > Dendrobium nobile. The sequence goes on along the minus strand of CM039719.1, from coordinate 62,928,310 downwards.
CTCGTCATCCTAAAATGTTTCCTGTGACTATTCCAGCGAAAAAAAAAATTGTCGGTTTAAGTAAGCTAGCGGATATTCTGTCTTAATATTTCCCAGTATATCCGCCAAAAATTCCATTCTGATTAAAACACAATTTTTAATTCATATTACAATTATCTCAAAATAAATTTAATAATTTTAAAACCATTCTGATTAAAGCACAATTTTTTATTCATGTCATATTTCTTTCAAATATTAAAAATTGTTGTATGACTTCTTACCCCCATCACACTCAAACAGAACTACATTTTCATCACATAAAATTTTAAAAATTAATAAAAAAATTATAGTCAACTAAAAATATAACAATAATATGAAAAAAATTATCCTAAAAGTACAATAAAGAACAACCAAATGACAAAGAAGTATATAACATTGGCAAATCCATACAATACTACAATCAATGGCACATAAGCCTTGTTCAAAAGAAAGGATGATCGCATGATCATACCAGAATTACCAGAAACCTCTTCTCCTCCTATGAAGGAGAGAACTGAAGTGAAAGGGGAACTCACCATACCAATCAAGAACCATCGCTTCTGAGAGCCTATTCACTACACTATACAAGCTTCCAACAAAACTTAGAAGCCAATCTCCCACAACATAGAAGGATCAAGCAAGAATAACGAAGAACCAAGCATCTCATCTTAGTGCATTGATGAAAGCAAGCAGAGAATCGACATCACGGCTCTCGGAAGGATACTTGATTGGTCTTGAGGCATGGTTGGGGAAGAAGAGGATGGTGGGGAAGCTACCAAGCTGAAGTTCCTGCTTGGCAAAAGGTTTCTGTTCCCCATCAGCACGGAATTTCCCAACCTTGACACCTGAACCATGGAGCTTCTCAGCTAGTTCAACGTAGGAAGATTCCATAGCCTGGCAGAACTGGCACCAGGGGGCATAGAGGACAACTAGCCATGGCTCCTTCCTGTTCTCCAACTTGAGCAAGTTCTCAATTCCAGGCCTGGTAAGGTTAACAATGGCTTGGGTGCTGAAAATATCAGATATGTTGCTTACACCATTGACAGTAACAGCTCCTTTTCCATTGGAAGCATGGTTTTCTGAATTTTCTTGAGAAATGTTGCCTTTGTGAAGGCCACATTCTTTTGCCTTTGCATCCTCCCACCACCACCTTCCTTCCCTCTCGTGCTGACCTGGCAATACTGGTCTCGTGCATGGCTCGCAGCCTATGGACACATAACCCTGTCATCATTTATAGAAGATGAGTATGGTGTAACTTGTAAGTACTTATTGCATAGGAATTTTCCTCAAAGAGTTTCTTCACATTTTCATTACCTGAGAATGGAGAGAGTTAACGGGAACATCCATGGTTCTGAGAAAGTTCCAGATGTCCTTTCCATCCACATTTGCTACTGGATTCCACTTTATTAAGCTACCTGCACCACCATCCAATCCTTCAAATGAAGGATCAACCTGCAAGAAACATTCACAAGCTCAGGTAAGACTCTTATTTGACCAGTTTAAGACAATTGTAATGCATTCTTTTGACATTCCATTAGTGTTTAGGGTGAGCATATCTAAAAAATTGAAGGGAATACAAATACATTCTACTTATTATTAACTCATTTTCTCCTCAAACAAGCAAGTGGCTGAAAACTAATTTCAATTCGATTCCTTTTAACTTGCAAACGATAATACTGAATAGAAAAATAGTTCACCTAATCAAGACGAGCAAATAAATGGATGAAAGTGAACACAACCATACAACAACAACATCAAGTCTTTGTCCCACTACGTGGGGTCGGCTATACATGAATCCTTTTTCACCATTGTATTATGTTAGAAATCAAATTCTCACTTAAATCTAATAAAGAAATATCATTTCTAATATTTTCTAACTAAGTCTTTTTAGGTCTACCTCTACCTTTCTTAACATAAATCAAATATAATACCTCAACTTTCCTAACCAGGTCACCGAAAGGCCTCCGTTTAATGTGACCAAACCATCTAAGACGACTCTCTCTAATCTTATCTTTCACTGGAGCTACTCCAACCATTTCACGTATATGCTCATTTCGTATCCCATCTCTAAGGGTAAAGCCACTCATCCACCTAATCATCATCATCTCTGCAACACTTAGTATTATGCTTCTTTTTTAATGGCCAACATTAGGCACCATAATGGAAGAATAGTAGCATTAGTGGGTACCTGAACAACAGGGATGCTAGCTCTGGTGCCAGGTGATTGATCCTTTCTTTGCCCAGTAATCCAGGCTTTAAAACCTTTAAGAGCCCTTCTCAAAGGTCTAACCTTCCTCACCCTGCAACACTCCTGGTGTCCATCCTCATAGAAAGAGAATAATCCCTTGGTCCTCACAAGAGCCTGAACCTCGACTGAATCGGGGAACATATATTCGATATGAATACCATAGTGTTTCTCGACAACATCGAAGAACTGGTAGGTCTCAGGATTCAGCCTGCCAGTGTCGAGGCTGAAGACCCGGAAGGGCCGTCCGGTCAAATGAGCATACTCTATCAAAGCAACATCCTCTGCCCCACTGCAACAAAAGCAAGCAATGGTAAGAAAACATTAAAAACCAAACATTGCTTCTAAATTCATGTAAGAACTCAATAAACACTAGTGACTAATGATTTAGATGATTACAGAAAAGAATTGTCTAATTGACAAGATTGAAATGGGACTGAAATTTGGATTTCCAATATTTCCTAAATCCTACTCAGAGTTAAACCCAAAGTAGCCAAACAACCTCTTAAGCAAGACATCTGCAATTACCCAGGAAATGAACTATGTAGCAAAATTTACTTCAACGATGTACTTTTAACATACAAAAAAGTTAATTTGCACGCAACAATATGTTAAAGAAATGCATGACCAGATTTCTAGAAATCCATAAGTAAATTCAGTCAGTGATAACAACTTTCACTTCCCTGAAACCATCTTATTTTCACAGTAATTATTAGGTCGTCATAGCTGGATAAATTACGTTTTTAATCGCTAATTCACTGTGTTTCACATTATATTACCAGAAAAAAAGAACCACAAAAAAGGTGCTAATTGCATTTTACCTGAAAAAAAATAACATTTTTAAGAGATTTCCTCCAGTGAAATCTCTTAACTTAAACTAGAAGCTGAGAACAGTAAGGAGAATTTAGAAGTATGTGAGAGTTGAAAAAGAAACGCGAAAAAAAAAAACAGACGCCAACAAATTTTAAATTACTGATTAAAACAAAAGTTTGAAAATTTAGATTCCAATATGGGCTCATCAAACCCAAATTTCCCAATTCTCACCAAAACTAAACATTCGAAAATTGAGCACAAAAAAAGAAAAAGAAAATCAGAAACAAACCTGAAAGCAATCGCAATATCATCCCCAAACATCTCCAGAGCCCTATCAATGATAGCAAGCGGCGAAGCATGCTCCATCTCCTTCGCCAGCTGCTCATAGCTCACCTCGCTAACCTCCTTCTTCTCCTCCGTCACAGTTGCCGCCAAAGATTCCATCTTTCTCCGCGGCTCCAACGCCTGCGCGGGCCGCACTGCCCACCGTCTCCGACCGCTCAGCGCCTCCGCAGGCGCCGCAACCATATCAAACTGCCTCACAGTCCCAGCTTTTCCCCCTGCACGAAATCACAAATCACTCATAAACCAAAGCAGCCGAAGCAAGCCAAGACGTAAAATTTATGCAATCTGCATACCTCTGAGCTCGCGCTGGACGATAGCATGCGAAGAAATTGCAGAAGCAGAGGCCATTGAAAACGAATTAGTTCTTAGGACTGAACTCCGCCTTGTAATATGTTTCCTTTGGGTTTAAAATTGTGATTTTTTTTTCTTGAGAGGTTGCAGAGATGGAGGGAGGGATTAATAGGAAGAGGAGAAGGGGAGCCGTTTCATGACGAAATGAATGTAGACGGGATTGCGTCCGTAGAGCAGTAGCTGACGTGGTAAGTTTTGATTGGATGGAGAAAGCGCGCGGCGAGAGCCGCTTGCCTCGCACCGGTGAGAGTGCGTAAGGGGTCGCGTGGCCGCCCTGAGGGCGGTCAAAAGATGCAAATCATGTAATTGCTATTTTACATTTATACCCCTTTAAAAGTGCTATTTTTACATTAAAAAAATTATTCTCGTAGAGAATTTCCATTTTGCTTTTTAATGGGAATAATTTTAGATTATGATATGACTTAATTTTTATTGGGGATGATTAATTATATATTTTAATTTTAATAATTATAAAATTATTATGATTATTATTAAAATTTAAAATTTTATGTTATATTAATTTAAAATCATCCCTTTTTTAATTTAAATAAATTTATAGTAAAAATAAGTGTCTTGAACCTATTGACATCACAAATCATCTAATTTGAGTCAAAATGAACCCAAATCAAAAACTTGAAATATATTTTAAAATATTTGAATATTAAATGAATGGTCAAATGCCTCCAAATCTTACACACATATAGTTAAATTGTGCAGGACAACGAACGAATCTAACGAGCCTAAAATCATTATATTCTGATATCATTGGGATGCTCAAATAATTACCACTGACGATCACATTCAGTAATCACCGCTACAACTACATATCTTTCATCATTTGAGTATTGTCACATAACTACTAAAACTTAACATTTTTGTTGAAGTTTAACCGCCCGTTGGTGGACACCTGACTTCTTGAATCCCTATAACGAGAATCAAATAGTTAATTTCAATTATGCAATCAAAACTAGGTCTTATAGTTTTGTCTCTTTTTAAACTTTCCATGCAAAAAAATTTCTAATATCTTATAACATTTATTTGTTCGTGCTAAATCTTTATACAAACCTAAAATATTAAATACGCACTTTATCATTACAATACATATATTTTTTCTTATGTTTAATAAATAAATAAATAAATATATAAAGTATTCATACACCTCATAATTAATTTATTTTCAAGTTATTTTATCTTATTTTGAAAGCATCTGTATATGAATGTGATTTGTATGTTGAAAGAGGAAGAGTACTATTTTGTGGTGTTAAAGGAGAGAAATTATGTCTTTGTATAAGGTATATCTCATGCAATTATACTCCCAATCAATACCCTCTAATTATTTAATAAAAGCATTTTTTGTACATTTGAATGATTGAGAAATTTAATTATTTTACAATCATGCAACTAATCAATAATAAATGTCTTAATTTGGATCAACTGATTAAATATGGATTATTATTTATAGTAAATATTTTCATGCCTAACAAGAGAGAGAGAGAGAGAGAGAGAGAGAGAGAGAGAGAGAGAGAGAGAGATGATGTGATGGATATATCTATTTTTTATTAACTTCTAAATTTTTGAAATATATGATTAATAAATTATATATATACATTCAAGCAAAGAGTATAAGGTAAGCTGACTCATGAGTTAACTCAAACTTGACTTGATAAATGGTTCGTAAGTCAAGCTCAATGAGCTATGCTTAAGCCAACTACAACTTGACTTGTTAACTCGTTAACTCACAAGCCAGTTCAATTAAAAAATATTCATGTTGAATACTTGAATACACTTCAAATTTATTAGAATTCAAAAGTTTTAATTATAAAATTATAAAAAAAAATGTTTAAAAATTATATCACACTTTCTTATATTAAGTAATTCTTTATTATTGATCTTCTGATTTTTTTTTTCTTGTAATTTTATTATAATAATTATTGAATCACAATCATTCTCTCTTTCATTATAAATGAGGTGGCTCGTGAGATGACTCAAGCTCATAGAATTAAGCTCAAGCTCAAAGTTTTATTTTTTGATAATATTTAGCCAATTAAGTCAAACTCACACACACAACACATACACAAACTTCAAACCCGAGACCTCTTGATTGATAGCTCAAACTCCCAACTTACAAATCAAGATAAGATATGTTCGAGCTTAAACTCAATTAATTAATTAAGCTTAAGCTAACTCATTTACACCCCTAATTCAGGCTATATTTAAATTAGTTAAAGAGCCATGTCGTGCTCAAGCTAATCTTGATTTTTAGTATATGCACACTATATTAACAAATTTTAAATGAGCCAACTCAAGCTAATGAGTCGGTCCAAACCTTGAAATAATATTGGCTTGTTAGCTCACCAAGTTCTACTCACAAAACTCAATCCAAACAAATTCACGAGTCGATCAAACTTAATTACATCCCTATCATAATATATACATCAAAACAACAAAGCTTAAGAGGTTTTCAAAAGACAACTGAGAAGATTTATTCAAAAGGAATGGAAAGGATAAACTCAACAACAGATATTTGGGGTCCATCCCCTGTCTATTCCTTATATGGTTATTGATACTACATTTTTTTTATTGACGATGACACTCAGTTCTGCTGGTTATATCTCACTCATTCTGAAATGAAACTCTTACTAAATTTCAACAATTTGTCAATATGGTGAAAAATCAATTCAACTCTCCTATAAAAACCTTCCTATCTGACGGAGGAGGGGAATTCACAATTCATGCCTTCAAATAATTTCTTCTTACTCATGGCATTTGTCATGAGTTAAGATGTCCCTATACCACTGAGCAAAATGGAGTCTCCGAAAGAAAACATTGTCACCTCCTCGATACAACACTCACTCTTCTACATGCTGCAAATCTCCCTCACTTATGGGCTGAAGCTGTTCAAACCCAAAATTACCTAATAAACCGACTACCAACTTCCTCTCTCAATTTTCAAATTCCATTCAATCTTCTCCATGGTCACCCACCCAACTATGAGCATCTCAAATCCTTTGGATGCCTATGCTTTCCATGTCTACAACCTTAATCTCCTTACAAACTTGCACCGTGCTCGAATACCTGCATATTCCTTGGATACTCCTCCTCTCATAAATGATATTGCTGCCACAATCCGCAAACCCAAAAACTACATATTTCTCATCCTGTTCTCTTTCATGAGAAGCACTTTGTGGTGTCCGACCACTTTGTTTTCTACAATTTTGGGTTGTAATAAGCAAGACAATTTGTCTATGAATATTAATTAATTAATTTGATTATATCTGATGTGTCAATTTGATTGCGTATAGGATTACCTGCTTTTCTTAATTTTTTAGCATTTGTGTGTCACTCTTTGTTTTAGACTGAATAAGCAAGGCTTGTGAGGGTGTGAAAATTTTTATACTCATAGTCAAAAGTTTAAAATTTTAGGAGTTAAGAAACCTAGAAAGATAATAAATATAGGGAATTAGCCAGCGATCATCCCCGGAGTCGCATGCATATTACTACACTTCTTCTTTTCTTACTTTAGACACTTCCCTTCCTGTAGGTGGAGTTCAGATAATCTGACATATGAGGATAAGGTGCCGGACTTGGGGAAATCTAGTCTTCTAAAAAATTATTTTTAAGCCTTTTTAAAATTTTAAGCATATATGATTTGAGATATGTTGACCAGCATGCATTGCATTAAAAACACATTTATAAGAGTCTAAATTTTAATTGCATTAGTATTTAGCATTTTCACCTAGTATAAGTCAAAGGGGCCACTTAGATCAATCTCTAGATATTGGCCCCAGCTCTCCAAACCTTAAAAAAAATGCCCCTACCACTCTTTCATAAAAATGATCGAACTTATGTATTTGAAATCGATTAGGTGGTTAGCTGGCTCCTCAATTCATACTAGGGTAAGTCTAGATCTTGCACTATATTAGTTAGCTTCGGACTACTGTGGTTTAGTATCCAAATTTAGATTTAGGATCCAAGGCAGTTCTTTGATCATATGACCTCAACCTTCAAGAATATAATAATAAATTTCTAATAAATGCTCAACTTTAACTAAATATTCATTCAATAAAAAATGTCAAGCCCAACATTTATATTAAGTTGGGACACTTATGGATTGTTCCGAAATCTCAAAGTATCCCCTACTCTTCTTCCCTTGAATCTGCTAATAAGTGGTCAATCTTAATCCATTCCTACTTGAAATTTCAAAATCTAATTCCTTTGATATCACTCATAGAAGGTCTTTTTAATAAAAATTTGTCACTATTTTAATTGAAAGTTTTAGTAGAAGACTCTTTCTTCATACGATATAATTAACTACGAGGGTTTACGCTCATAGGAGATTTAGAATTACACACACACACACACACCTTATTTTCAAAATTGATTATTAAAACTTACTTGATATTTATTTTTGAAAATCTACTTCATAATGATCGTTATCGTCATAATCATATGATTGCTAACGGATGATTTTCTTTTTCTCTAAGGAGATTTATCATGCGTTAATGTTAGTTTTAATATGAAACTAACGATCACCTCCTCTTGATTATCATGGTTTGATTTTAGATTGAATCCCATCTTGATTCTCCCCGGGTCATATCTGGTTCTCCCTTATATAAGACTATGATAGCCTAGAGAAAATTTATAATTATGGATCTTAACCCGTGAGGAGATTTTATCTTCGCCTTTTGAGGCGGTATATCATCTCTAATGGTCTGTTTGATCTCAGGATTGAAATCAAAGCTTAATCCCAAATTTCCCAAACGAGATTTTCAAAACCCACATTAGTATTCTTTGGAAAAGTTCAATCAATGATAATCACTATCGTCATGCCTGAATAATTGTCAAATAGTAGTATCTTCTTCCTTAGGGGAGATATATGATTTACCCACAATGTTTTGGGTATGAGATCAATAATAATCTACTTAGAATATCTTGGTTAGAAATTAGATCGAACTCCATTTTAAACTTTCGAGGTCATATGTGATTCTATCTTGGAACTGGTTATGATATTCAAAGTAAGATTTATGATTTTAGATTCGAACCCCGTTTTAAGATTTTATTTCTACTTCTCGAAGTGGTATGACTTTTCTAATGGGGCGTTCGATCCCAAAATTCAAATCTAAAAGTCAATTTTAAAATTTCCAAAGAAAACTAATAATTTTTCATAACTAGTTTTAAAAAATTCCACTAACACCTATTTTTCAGCTCGAGTGGAGTTTATTTGATGTGGGATTTTATTTTCTAAGGGTGTAAGCTCCCGTGGTTAATTACATCTTAATCCGGGGCCTAAAAAGACTCTTAATTAAGAATTATACATTATGAGATTTGTACGTAAGGAGGAGTCTAGAAACTTCCTATTTAAAGGGAAAAAAATGTCTAACATGGCTTAGTCAATATATACGACTCATATAATCATTTGGAAGGATTAAGGTAGGGAAAAAACTAGAGAAAAAGATAATACTGCACTCTGAGCATGGAAGAGAGAAAGATGGAGGCGACATCATACATGTAATGTAGATAAGTGAGATTTATAGCCTCTAAAGAATAAAGGACGTACCCGTTGATGAGGTATAGTATAGGATACTGATAATAGAAGCCTTGAATCCTAAATATAGAGTGGGTTTAGTATTCTACACATAATACTAATAGCCGTGTCCTAGTTAATGCATTTTGGACTTATATCCTGCCCAAAAAGCAAAGCCAGCAAGCCACCTAATCATATAAAATACATGTCATCCGATCTTTATGAAAGATGGGCGGGTGGTTGAGTCTTTGAAAATTAAGGCTGACATATAGAGTGGTTCATAAGTGGCCTTATACTTATGAATGATATTATGCTCATAAGACTAATATAATTAAATTTTGATTTTGATTAGTTTTTAATGCAATGCATACTAGCCAAAATCTTCAAATTGAAAATGCATAATTTTTTTAAAAAAAATCTTATAAAATATATTTTTTAGAATACTAGACTTCCCTAGATTCAGCACCTCATCCTCATCGGTCGGATTATCTGAACTCTATCCGCAGGCGGGAAAGTATCTAAACAAGGAATAAGAAGGATGCATTAAGAGGCATGTGACCCCAAACGACCTCCGACTTATTCCCTATATCATTATCTTTCTATATTATTTAATTCTTAAAATTTTAATTTTTAATTATGAGTAGAAAAGTTTTATCCCTAAAGAGCCTGGCGAAATTAGACACATACATATGCAAGAAAGAAAATATAAAAACTATTTCATTTCTTCTATACGAATAAAGTAAACACATCAATAAAATATCAACTAGAGCAAAAAGTGTATCCAAAAGTCCGTAGCAAGTGTCATATAATATATAACCTAGGGTTGTAGAAAAATAATGGTGGCCAGGCTCCACCGACAACATCCTAGATTCTAATCCTACGGAACAACACAAATCTTAAAATGGGGAATTTTTAATCTTGATCTTCATCTTCTAGTTCTTTTGTGGATTGCCTTCCTTCAGTCTTCTTATGATTCGTCCTCAATAGGGTACCCAAATGAAAAGAAATTTCTTATAAATGACCTTTCTTTTCTCTTTGGATTCCTGATATTTTACTAAAATGCCTCATTTTATAAATTTTCACAACTCTCTACTTCAAATACATTACTTAGAAATTACAAAAAAAAAAAAAAAACTCTCCTGTAGGGTTATTCAAAGTAATTAAAATAAAACATCTCAAGCAGTTATATATAAAAATAAAAGTACTCATGCCAGCCACACTTGGCCATTCTCTTATTTATTTGGGGGCTAAGCAGTTGAAGTACTTTTAAAAGTTATATATAATTTATTTAATTTTAAACCCCTTTTAGCGCTACATGAGCATGATCAATTGCAAAAAATATTATTAATATTAAAATAACTCATATCCTATGGATAATCTATCATCAATCACATCACAATAAGAATACAATAATAAAAATTAGGGGTGTCAATTTCGGGTCACGGGTCGGGTGGATTATTTGATGCTTTATGTAGGTAGGTTATCGTGCACTAACAAACCTCCTGCTAATGCTTGTAAATACTTTCATTAATCATGACATGTTTCTTTGGATGTGTAGATGATGTGTTGCGTACATCATAGTTATCTCTTGCATACTGACTAGCAAGTTATTGCATTTACTTGCGCCTTGACTTCCAATGCACATTGAAGATTAGTATTAGTGATTGCAGGTTTGATGTGAACAATACACATCAAATGTCATTATTCGTAGGTGATATACTTGCTAAAGATTTTTTACTATTTAATTGTGATTTATACACCCCTTTTTAGTTTTCATTACTTGCAAAATTTGAATGCGGGTGAGTTGCATTCGTTGTCATTTTCCTTACGTGTGTTCATTGGTGAATCCCCACATTTCCTTACATGCCTTTTACCTCTTGTGTCTCACTCCAGAATCTATATTGAAAGAAATACATCTATCTTTTATTTTAATCATTTAACTATAACTTATCAATAAAGAATATAAAGAAAGATGATTACATTTTTTGACTTATTCGGAACCACATATCATAGGATCCTCACCCTTTCCTAAAAACATATAAAATCACGCAATGAGCACATAGCCCAGCAAGTAACTAAAACCAATACAATATAAAAAAGAATAATATGTTATAACTCATATAAAAAATATATATGCAACAATGTCTATAACAATTATAATAATGAATGCAAATAATTGATAATATTAGCTAATTAATTATATTAATTAATGATGATTAATACTAGTAATAATAAAAGAAATTTACCCTTTTCGTGAAAGAATGTTAGGTGGATTGGACTTGAGTTTAGCATAATGGGCTATTTGAAGAGGTATTGGGCTGCATTTTTGAAGGGATTGGTTTGAAATGGGCTTAGTTGAGGGTATGTGAGAGGAAAGTGGATGTTTTGGTGAATGTTTATTGTTGGAGTTATTTAGAGGAGGGAATGTAAGCTGTGGAGTTGGAAAAATTATTAGGTGCGGAGTGCACCGTCCGCACAAGCATTGGGTACCTAGCGGTACCGAGTGCGGGTACCGCTAGATACCCAATGCTTGTGCGGACATGTGGGGATTAGCTTGAAAAGAAATTTAAGAGTTTGGAATATAGTCAATTGCTGCAAGAATTGGGTAGGGCTAATTGATGTGAAAAAGTTCACGAAGGTTGACTGAAGGAATTATTCCATCGAGGAGGGCTTTGATTGAATAGAGTGATTAACGGGACGAGATTTCAGTGGTCGTATTCAATGGGATTAAGGGGATTTTCAACTGATACGAGGCAACACATTAAGTTGAGTTGATTTTTCATTTGACTTTAAATTTTGGTTAAATTAATAATAATTTGTTTAATGATATGTTATTATTATTATTATTAATCTACAATGATATCAAAGCATCAATCAATCAGAAGCGCTTCGATTCGTGTGCAATTTTCTTGATATGCGTGCAATCTTCTCAAAATTTGCATCGATTTATACGAACAACTTTTTTTTTTTGGGAAAATTTGGGGCCTAAGCCCATCTATTACTGTAAAAAGATGAGATTACGAGTGAAAAATACAAGTAAAGAAAACAACCTACAAAAGCAAGACCAAAAACTTATGCAGGAAAAGAGAAAGAAATCACAACTATACCCCTTTTATACCACCCAAAAAAACAAAATTAAGTGAAATAACCAAAACGTGGTAGGAGCAACAGCACTAGTACATCCAGCTGCATAATTGATGAACAAAGAAAATGCAAGCTGCAAAAAACTTCTTATACAATCATAGTCCTGCTGCAGTAATTGAAACCAGAAAGCACTTTGAGTAATCTTGTCGATCTTCCCGCTGCAATTCCCAAAACAGAGGAAACCAAAAAAATGAAAGGCTTGCTCCTAGTAGCAATACGAACTGAAGGTAAGCATCCAAAGACCTGCAGCAAAACAAAGCCAGCAACGAGAATTTCCACTTGGCTTAGAGAAGCAGCTCACTCCAGCAATCCAAATAATTTTCCAGAAAATGCTCCCAGGCTTATTGTCTGGACTCAGATTAAATAAAGTCTTCATATAAATGTTATACCCTTCTTGCCCAAAGATCATCCAAGGGACCTGCTGAGGGAGCCTCCTCATTGTCCAGACAAGCCAAAATAGCAGGGAAAAGGCAACAAAAACCCAGGCACTTCCACATGTTATAGCAAATCTATCAAAATTTTTGCATCTTTCCATTTCAAAAGCTTCTCTAAAGGACTCTTTTGATAACATGAATAAGCGAGGTATAGCATAAGTACTTCCCCCCAAACCTCCTATTATTTCTTTCTTTCCACAAATTATATATGATTGCGCCAATAGCCATTCTATGAAAATTCACCTCCGATTTTTTCTCAAAAACAGCCACAATCCTGTAATATCAGTTTTTGCTCCAGGTTCGTCCGGGACGAAGATGGATCGTCCGGGACGATCGGTACAGGTTGTGCAGAAAATCATGTTTGTCTGTATGGTTCGTCGGGACGAAAATTGGATCGTCTGGACGAAAATTCTCCCGTGAACCCTTCGCCAGGGACGATATGTCATTTTTCGTCTGGACGGAATTCCTCTCTTCATGGATCGTCCGGTACGAAGCTCGATCGTCCGGGACGATCAGTCTGGATATATATAGAATTGAGATATTTTGAAGAGAGAGAAAAAGCTGAGGAGAGAGAAAAACGAAGGAAAAAGTGGAAAAGCGGATTTTCGGGCGACGCCGAGCTGTTTTCGTCCGAGGAGACTGTTGAGGAAATTGCTGTGCACGAGGTAAGGCACAATCCGACTTTCTAAATTTTCAGAACCGTCGTGTTTGGCGGTATTTTCTGTCCGGATTTTGTTTCCGTTAGCGATTTTCGTCCGTATCTTTTGATCGGTTCAGTTTTTACCGCGTAACTTTCTGTATATTGTTGACGTGCCGAGTGTGCACATTTTGGTTATTTTCTGAAGATTTTCGTCCGGGTATTTTTGATTCGACTGTGTTTTTAGTCGACCGGATTTTTCTGTGAAATTGGAATTTATCTGTGCAGTAGAATAAATGTTCTGAAATGTTGATATCTATATTCTGTGCGAATTCGGTAAATTTTCTTTGCAGGAATTTTTGTGTAAATTCTGTACACTGCCGTTGTGCTGCCCGATTTTTGGGTAATTTCTGAATTGTCCGGATTTCTTCTGAATTGAAATGCTATGTGTATAAGCTATAAAAAGGGAGCTATAAGGGGTCTGGATCCTATGAGATTCAGTTAGTGAAACGAGAAATCTGAAATGAGCTCAATCTGAAATCTGATATCTGTTCTGTTCCGGATCCGATGAATTCTGTTTTGGTGCTATAAGCACATCTGTTTTGGTGCCGTGAGCACAAAGGGAGACATAAGGGGCCTGGATCCTATGAGATTCAGTCAGTGTCTGGGAAGGGAGGCATAAGGGGCCGGAATCCGTAGAGATTCCGTCAGTGTCAGGGCATTTAGCTATATGTATCTGTACTATTTTCTGTATCTGTTCTGTTCTGTACGAAATTGTGATTATGACATGATATGATCCGTACGATTCTGATTTCTGATTCTGACTCTGTTGATTTGTTCTGTTCTGATACGATCTGTACGACTCTGATGTGATTTGATATCTGTCCGTAAGTTTTGATTTCCGATTCTGTTCCGACTTCTGATCTGATTTCTGTCTGATAAGTTTGGTTTTGTTTTCTGAGGATTTAGATTGGTGGTTTGTTGCTTTGCTGAGCTGTTGAGCTCACCCTTGCTTTCTGGTGGTTTTCAGGTTCTGGGAAGGGCAAGGAGGTCCAGGATTAGATTTCAGAGTCTGATCAGATTAGGTACTTTTGTACTTTTGATTTTTGTACAGTCATGGCTTTCCTGTTCTGTCTTTCTTTCTGTTGAAAGCCATGTACTGTTCTGTAGATGATTATTTTGAGGAAATGAAAAGATAGATGTTTTGTTCCGCTGCAATTGATGTTTTTAGTAGCTCTGTTGTTCTGTGTGCTTCTGTTGAGTTAAGAATTTGGAAGATCAGTTCAGTAACCTAATCCAAAGCCAGATCCTGGTTAGCTATTCCCCGTCGCGATCCGGCGCGGGCGGGATCCGTCTCGTCTCGGGTCGGGTCGTGACAAGCTTTTTTTGGTATCAGAGCACTGGTTTTGGAAACAGGTTGGATTGTAAAACAGAGCTCTAGGAAGTGATCAGTGAGTCTGTCTGGGAGGTAGTTTTGGGTCGTTTGGCTTTTTATTGTGTTATTTTGTGTTGTTTTGTGATAGTTTTCCGGATTTTCTGGATTTTTCTGTATGGATCAGCCAGACCCAGACATGACAGATGGTCAGAGTGACGATCAGGCAGCACCAGTGGGGAGTACAGCCCCAGTGGTCGGTGCTGATACGCTTTCACAGTTTGCTTCACTTGTTGCTCAGATGATGAGCGAGACTCAGAGCAGAGCTTCGACTGTTAGATCTGAGGACATTGATCGACACCTGCAGTTATTTTTGAGGTTGAAGCCTCCGAGGTTTGAGGGCGCTGTTGAGCCCAGAGCAGCCGAGGAGTGGCTGAGGAGATTGGAGAAGACTTTTGACGGGATGCAGTGTCCTGCAGACAGGAAAGTTCCGTTAGCTGTTTTTCTGTTGGACGGAGAGGCTGAGCACTGGTGGGATGGCCAGCAAGCAGCCAGATTTCAGGGCAGATTGAACTCCTTGATCACTTGGGAGGAGTTCACTGAAGTATTTCGAGACTGGTTTGTTCCCCCTTCTGCACGACAGCAGATGCAGGAGAGTTTTCTGAGACTTGTTCAGGGGAGCAAGACGGTGATGCAGTACGAGGCTGAGTTTACTGCATTAGCCAGGTACGCTCCGCAGCTGGTTAGCACGTCTGCTGAGAGGTGCTACAGATTTCTGAGAGGCTTACGAGACACTTTGAGGCAGCCTCTGATACCGTTCCGGATTACTGATTTCTCTGAGCTTGTGGAGCGAGCTCGTCTGATTGAGAATGACATGACGGCTACTCAGCAGCGGTGGACTGCGAGTAGGAAGAGGTTTGGAGGAGAGACATCTGGCAGTGGTTCCTCTGGGAAGAGGAGATTTGTTTCTGGATCTGGATCTGGAGATTCCAGGAAGAGCGGAGGATCGTCTGGTACTGCTA
Source organism: Dendrobium nobile (assembly GCA_022539455.1). Classification (NCBI taxonomy): domain Eukaryota; kingdom Viridiplantae; phylum Streptophyta; class Magnoliopsida; order Asparagales; family Orchidaceae; genus Dendrobium; species Dendrobium nobile. Next base: position 62,912,405 of record CM039719.1, on the reverse strand, counting down.
CCAGTACGACTAGTTCTGGATCTGTCAGTACGGCACCTGTGTGCCAGAACTGTGGACGACGACACTTTGGCCAGTGCTACAGGATGGCTGGTCTGTGTTTCAGATGTGGTCAGTCAGGACATCGGATTGCAGAATGTCCGCAGATGGGATTTGATCAGCGTTCTGAGTTCCGATCTGAGGGCTTTGTCAGACCTGTTGGTTCAGCAGCAGGAAGACCGAGGACTGTTCCTCCACGCCCTGAGGGATTTGCTGGTAGAGGTGGTGGTTCTAGTTCTGCACCACGGAGACCACCTACGATTCAGAGGGAGCAGAGTAGTTCTGTTGCTTCAGCTCCTGTTCCAGTTCAGCCACGAGTTTACAGTCTGAGTCAGCAGGAGGCTCGTGATGCTCCGGATGTTGTGACAGGTACGGTTTACATTTCTGATCAGCCCTGTCGTGTTTTATTTGACTCTGGAGCGAGTCATTCTTTTCTGTCCGAGCATTGTTTTGAGATTTTACATTTGGATTCGATGGTTTTACCGGTTTCTTTGTCTGTGATTTTACCGGCTGGGAATCCATTGATTGCTCGACAGTTTTGTTTGTGTGAGATCGAGATTTCTGGCAAGAAGTGGAAGTCTAGTTTGATTCGATTGCCGATTTCTTCGTATGATGTGATTCTGGGCATGGATTGGCTGAGTCAGTATGAGGCCTAGATAGACTGTCTGAAGAAGCAAGTGAGTTTGCTTATGGCTGGAGAGAGAGTTGTATTTCAGGGATTACGAGGTGTTCTCTCCAGTCTGGTTTCTGTGTTGGAGGTGAGCAGAATGTGGAAGAAAGGATGCCCAGTATTTTTAGCTTCGGTGCGGGATCTGAACCTAGAGGTTGGTTCTGTTTCTGAGATCCCTGTGGTACGGGAGTTTGCTGATGTTTTTCCTGAGGAGTTGGTTGGTTTACCTCCGGATAGAGATGTGGAGTTCTCTATCGATGTTTTTCCGGGTACCGCTCCGATATCGAAAGCTCCGTACAGGATGGCACCGAAAGAACTTTCTGAGTTGAAAATTCAGCTTCAGGAGTTGGTTGACAGAGGTTTTGTACGTCCTAGTGTTTCGCCCTGGGGAGCACCTGTTCTGTTTGTGAAGAAGAAGGACGGTACACTCCGTATGTGTATTGATTACAGAGATTTGAACAAGGTCACGATCAAGAACAAGTACCCTTTGCCTCGGATTGACGACTTGTTTGATCAACTTTCCGGATCTTCGGTATTTTCGAAGATTGATTTGAGATCCGGATACTATCAGGTGAAGGTGAAGGAAACTGATGTGGTGAAGACTGCTTTCAGTACTCGGTACGGGCACTACGAGTTTTTGGTTATGCCTTTTGGGGTAACCAATGCGCCTGCGATTTTCATGGATCTGATGAACCGAGTATTCAGGGAGTATTTGGATCAGTTTGTGATCGTCTTCATTGACGATATTCTGGTATATTCTGCATCTGAGGATGAGCATGCCAGACATTTGAGGATTGTGTTGGAGACTTTGAGGAGGCATCAGCTGTATGCCAAGTTCTCTAAGTGTGAATTCTGGCTGAAGAGCATTTCTTTTTTGGGGCACGTGGTTAGCGGAGAAGGCATTTCTGTAGATCCCCAGAAGATTCAGGCTGTTGCTGATTGGCCAGGGCCGACTACGGTATTTGAGGTACGTAGTTTCTTGGGCATGGCCGGGTATTATAGGAAGTTTGTGAAAGGATTTTCACAGATTTCGACTCCTCTGACGAGACTGACTCAGAAGTCAGTTCCTTTTGTTTGGACACCGGAGTGTGAAGCTAGTTTTCAGAGATTGAAGGAGTGTTTGACTTCAGCTCCAGTGTTGGCACTTCCGTCAGGTACGGAGGGTTTCCAGGTGTTCAGTGATGCTTCACTGAAAGGATTGGGTTGCGTTCTGATGCAGCATGGTCAGGTAATTGCTTATGCTTCGAGACAGTTGAAACCACATGAGAAGAATTACCCGACGCATGATCTGGAGTTAGCTGCAGTTGTTTTTGCTTTGAAGATTTGGCGTCATTATCTGTATGGCGTCAGATGTGAGATCTTTACTGATCATAAGAGCCTGAAGTACATTTTTACTCAGAAGGATCTGAATCTGAGACAGAGGAGGTGGCTCGAGTTGATCAAGGACTACGATTTGACTATTCAGTATCAGCCTGGGAAGGCGAATGTGGTAGCGGACGCTCTGAGCAGGAAGTCTTCTGGATTCTCAGGTATTCAGCTTACCTGTGATGACTTTCTGATTCGTGATTTGGAGAGATTGCAGTTGGAGGTGGTTTCCTCCAGTGATTTGGATGTGGCTCAGATGAGTATTCAGTCTTCTTTGGAAGCATGGATTCAAGAAGCCCAGAAGTCAGATTCTGATTATTCGAAGTTGATTGCACAGATTGGATCTGGTAAGACTCCTGAACTTCGAATTTCTGATTCTGGTGCTATTTTCTGTAAGAATAGGTTGTGGGTACCTGTGTTTGGAGACTTGAGGCAGGAGATTCTGTGTGAATCTCATCATTCTGGCTACACTGTTCATCCAGGCAGTGGTAAGATGTATGCTGACATGAAACTTTTGTTTTGGTGGCCTGGGATGAAGAAAGATGTAGCAGAGTTTGTGTCGAGATGCGAAGCCTGTCAGTTGGTGAAGGCAGAGCATCAGCGACCAGGTGGACTGTTGCAGTCGTTGCCTATCCCTGAGTGGAAATGGGAGGAGGTAACGATGGATTTTGCGATGGGTTTTCCTCGATCTAGACAAGGACATGATGCCATTTGGGTGGTTGTAGATCGATTGACGAAGTCAGCCCATTTTCTTCCGATCAGACAGACGGATTCAGTTGATCGCTTGGCACAGATTTATGTGAAGGAAATAGTCAGATTGCACGGTGTGCCTCGTGTGATCGTATCTGATCGAGATGGACGCTTTACTTCCAGACTTTGGAAAGGCATTCAGCAAGGCTTGGGTACGAAACTGCATTTCAGTACAGCCTTTCATCCTCAGACCGACGGACAGTCTGAGAGGACTATTCAGGTACTGGAAGATCTGTTGAGACTTTGTGTTCTGGACTTTAGCGGAAGTTGGGAGGATCATATTCCGCTGATTGAGTTTGCTTATAACAACAGTTTTCAGTCCAGTATCGGTATGGCACCGTACGAGGCTTTGTATGGCAGGAAGTGCCGTACTCCTTTGACTCTGACGGAGGTCGGAGATAGACAGGCTTTGGGGGCCACTTTTGCTGATGAAACTGCTCAGAAGATCAATTTGATAAGAGAAAGATTGAAAGCCGCTCAAGATCGTCAGCAGAAGTATTACAATCAGAAGCACAGATTTGTTGAGTTTCAGGTTGGTGACTTTGTGTATGTCAAAGTCAGCCCGATGAAAGGTGTGAGCAGATTTGGTCAGGTAAGCAAGCTTAGTCCAAGGTATGTTGGACCATTTAAGATTTTGGAAAGAATTGGAAAATCTGCTTATCGCCTATTGCTTTCTGATTCTATGCCGGATGTGCATAATGTGTTTCACGTATCCACTCTGAGGAAGTGGGTTTCAGACTCTGGGAAGAAGTTGTCTGCTGATGAAGTTGAGATTCAGGAGAATCTGGTGTACAAGGAAGAGCCAGAACTTATTTTGGCGTACGACGTCCGAAAGTTAAGAAATAAAGAGATTCCGATGGTTAAAGTCCAGTGGAAGCACCGGACTGCACGGGAAGCAACTTGGGAGAAGGAGTCTGATATGAGACGGTCGTACCCGTACTTGTTTTGACTGAGTTTGGACTGGATAATGTCGAGGACGACATTTTTTTTAAGTTGGGGAGATTGTAATATCAGTTTTTGCTCCCGGTTCGTCCGGGACGAAGATGGATCGTCCGGGACGATCGGTACAGGTTGTGCAGAAAATCATGTTTGGCTGTATGGTTCGTCGGGACGAAAATTGGATCGTCTGGACGAAAATTCTCCCGTGAACCCTTCGCCAGGGACGATATGTCATTTTTCGTCTGGACGGAATTCCTCTCTTCATGGATCGTCCGGTACGAAGCTCGATCGTCCGGGACGATCAGTCTGGATATATATAGAATTGAGATATTTTGAAGAGAGAGAAAAAGCTGAGGAGAGAGAAAAAACGAAGGAAAAAGTGGAAAAGCGGATTTTCGGGCGACGCCGAGCTGTTTTCGTCCGAGGAGACTGTTGAGGAAATTGCTGTGCACGAGGTAAGGCACAATCCGACTTTCTAAATTTTCAGAACCGTCGTGTTTGGCGGTATTTTCTGTCCGGATTTTGTTTCCGTTAGCAATTTTCGTCCGTATCTTTTGATCGGTTCAGTTTTTACCGCGTAACTTTCTGTATATTGTTGACGTGCCGAGTGTGCACATTTTGGTTATTTTCTGAAGATTTTCGTCCGGGTATTTTTGATTCGACTGTGTTTTTAGTCGACCGGATTTTTCTGTGAAATTGGAATTTATCTGTGCAGTAGAATAAATGTTCTGAAATGTTGATATCTATATTCTGTGCGAATTCGGTAAATTTTCTTTGCAGGAATTTTTGTGTAAATTCTGTACACTGCCGTTGTGCTGCCCGATTTTTGGGTAATTTCTGAATTGTCCGGATTTCTTCTGAATTGAAATGCTATGTGTATAAGCTATAAAAAGGGAGCTATAAGGGGTCTGGATCCTATGAGATTCAGTTAGTGAAACGGGAAATCTGAAATGAGCTCAATCTGAAATCTGATATCTGTTCTGTTCCGGATCCGATGAATTCTGTTTTGGTGCTATAAGCACATCTGTTTTGGTGCCGTGAGCACAAAGGGAGACATAAGGGGCCTGGATCCTATGAGATTCAGTCAGTGTCTGGGAAGGGAGGCATAAGGGGTCGGAATCCGTAGAGATTCCGTCAGTGTCAGGGCATTTAGCTATATGTATCTGTACTATTTTCTGTATCTGTTCTGTTCTGTACGAAATTGTGATTATGACATGATATGATCCGTACGATTCTGATTTCTGATTCTGACTCTGTTGATTTGTTCTGTTCTGATACGATCTGTACGACTCTGATGTGATTTGATATCTGTCCGTAAGTTTTGATTTCCGATTCTGTTCCGACTTCTGATCTGATTTCTGTCTGATAAGTTTGGTTTTGTTTTCTGAGGATTTAGATTGGTGGTTTGTTGCTTTGCTGAGCTGTTGAGCTCACCCTTGCTTTCTGGTGGTTTTCAGGTTCTGGGAAGGGCAAGGAGGTCCAGGATTAGATTTCAGAGTCTGATCAGATTAGGTACTTTTGTACTTTTGATTTTTGTACAGTCATGGCTTTCCTGTTCTGTCTTTCTTTCTGTTGAAAGCCATGTACTGTTCTGTAGATGATTATTTTGAGGAAATGAAAAGATAGATGTTTTGTTCCGCTGCAATTGATGTTTTTAGTAGCTCTGTTGTTCTGTGTGCTTCTGTTGAGTTAAGAATTTGGAAGATCAGTTCAGTAACCTAATCCAAAGCCAGATCCTGGTTAGCTATTCCCCGTCGCGATCCGGCGCGGGCGGGATCCGTCTCGTCTCGGGTCGGGTCGTGACAATCCAGTCAGATAATTGCATTATGGAGGCTCTCAATAGAAAATTTCTAGTTCCAAGAATGATGCCAAGCAAAATAGCAAAAGAATAATTACACTAAAAAAACAAATGGGATATAGATTCATCATGAGAGTGGCATAAGTTGCAAGTGGCCGGAACTTGGATGTGTCTAATAAAAAGTGCATCCGCTGTTTTTAGCCCTCCCATTAAAGCTTGCCATACAAAAATCGAATGTTTTAGAATATGTTTTTTGTGCCATATGAGTTTGTTCCAATTGCAATACGGCATGTCAGTGTAAAATTCCTCCATAAATTGTTTAAATTTAGCATAACTTTTGTTTTTCCAAAGCAGATAAGGTCCTTCCTGTTCAGCAATATTAACACTTAAACAAGTTTGTTGCAACAGAGTTGGAAAATGCACAGGAAAATCCCAAAAACCTCCAGAAATATGTTCAGAAAGACAGCAATCCGAAGTATCTCCCACATAACCATCTCCTAAGTAATCATGCACTGGAAGATTGTGACACCAGTGATCCCATAGCAAAGATATAGGCGCATTCCTAGTAATAGTAAAACTAAAATGCTGCTTAGCATCCAAAGCAGTTTTACAAATCAGTTTCCAGAAGATAGAAGCATTGGAGTGTGGCAATTTCCAAGGAGAATTGTATTTATGAAGAAGCCAAGTGGAAAGAAGAGAAGAACCATTATACATCCTTGTGATGATAGCGCAGTTGAAAGCAAATTGCAAAGCAGCAAGAGAGGGGATACCCAACCCCCCTTTATGTTTAGGCTTACAGATGTTGTCCCAAGCTATCATGTGAAGTTTCTTTATAGAGGAAGAGTCACCAAAAAAGAGAAATCTGGAGCAGTGTTTTTTAAAAAAACTTGTAAATAGCTTTTGGTAAAATTGAGCCTCGGATCCAATACGCTATAGTATTTTGGATAGTGAATTTCAAGTATTGTAGTCTGCCCGCAAATGAAAGCAAGTTTGCCTTCCAACCATTCAGTTTCTTGCTAATACTACCCATAAGAGGAAGGAAATCCTCTATTTTTAATCTGTAGAAAGCCAAAGGAATCCCAAGGTATGTAATTTTGTTTACAATGTTCTGGATACCAAGAGCATTACAAATGTCATACTGATTTCTTTGGTGCTTATGAAACATAATAGCACATTTATCATAATTAACATGTAAACCAGAGGCGTTGGCAAAATCATTTAAGACAGTGTTTAAGATACGGCAGTTATCAATTATGGCCTCCCCAAAAATCAAGACATCATCTGCATAAAGCAAATGGGAAAGAGAATAGTTCTGAGAAGAAATTCCTTTAAAGCCTCTCACCTCAAGAAGGTTAGAAAAGGAATCCATAACCAAGCAGAAAAGATATGGACTAAGGGGCACCCTTGCCTCAGTCCAGCAGTAGTATTAAAATATCCTTCCAGTGCACCATTTATCACAATCGAGAAGTTAACATCAGAGATGCAGGCTTTAATCCAGCCAACAAATTGCCTAGGAATCCCTTTTTGTAACAATCTCGCCAACAAAAACTCCCTAGAGACAGAGTCAAAAGCTTTTCTGATGTCTAACTTGGCACAGAAAAGGTTAGGACCACTCTTTTTCCGAGCATTAAAAAGAATGTCCCTAGCTAATAAAATGTTGTCAGTAGACACTCTAGATTTAACAAATCCAGCTTGATTTTGTTTCACAATCATACTCATAACCGGTTTCATTCTTTCAGCCATGACATTTGCAATAATTTTGTATAAGGCATTACAGAGAGCAATAGGCCTAAATTCAGTGATATTAGCAGCATTTTTATGTTTTGGAATAATTGCTAAAGTCGTGGCTTTAACACTGTTAGGCAGAAAACCTTTGTGAAAGAAGGATTTGATAGCTCTGCAGACAAACGGACCCAAAATATGCCAGGCAGTTTTATAAAAATAGAAGTTAAAACCATCCGGCCCCGGCGCAGAGGAAGAAGAGCCTTTAAAAACTGCATATTTAATTTCATCATCCAAAATAGAAGAAGAAAAAATTGCAATCAAGTGTTCAGGAATCACTGTCCCAAAAGGGATGATGCTCATATTCAAGCAAGTCGATGGAGTGGGGTTGTAGAGCCTTTGAAAATACTGAATAATAGCTTACACGACCTCTTCCCTAGTGGAGTTAGGATAACTAACCATCAGATTGATAGCAGATTTGGAGCTACCCAACCTTTTCCTGATTTTAGAATATAGAAATTTGAGATCATCCTCACTATGCTTTAGCCATTTTACCTTGGCCCTTTGAATAATCCAAGAAGCTTGCAAAGAGGAAAAGTTAGCCAAATCATGTGTAATATTTTTATAAGCTTCATTTAGAAGGGGATTGCTAGGATCAGATGCAAACTATCCAAAAGAACTCTTTGTTTCTGATGGAGGAGATCCAAGTGTCTGTTCACACCATTGGAAGATGTCCAAGACTCCTTCTTGATATTATTCTTTAAGTTTCTCAGAGAGTTGCAAAATTGAATTAAAGGGTAGCCCGAGCAAGGATAGCTGATAAATTCAAGAATGTGATCCCAATAACTATCAATATTAGTCCGAAAGTTCTTAAATAAGAACCTGTGGTTAACATTGGTGTATCTACCAGGGTGTAAAACAATCGGACTGTGGTCAGAGCAAGAAGGACTTTGAAATGAATAGAAAGAGTCGGAGAAGGCAAGAAGCCATTCTTCGTTGACAAGCACTCTATCTAGTTTAATATGAATAGGGTTGTCAGAACGTTGATTAAACCAAGTAAAATTACAACCCATAGAGTTTAAGTCCACCAACTTATTACTGAAAATCTTGTTGTTAAATTCAATAAGAGCAGAGTGATGAATTGGATTACCGCCAAGTTTCTCCAATGCATACCTACAGCAGTTGAAGTCTCGAATAAGCGCCCAAGGGGAATTGACAGCAGGAGCAGCATTAGCAATGGATTCCCAAAGATCAGTACGCTCAGCAGAGCTATTAGAGGCGTAGATCACAGACAGCTCACAAATAGATACGTTAGCAACAAGAATAGTACCAGAAATAAGTTGAGGAGTGATAACCTTAGGATTGAAATTCAGTTTGGAAGCATTTCATTTAACCCAGATTATCCCAAAATGAGAGAAATCGAAATTGTTGCAGCTTTCTTCATTTGAGAACAGGCAATGAGAGGACTGAAAGAACGGATCCATTAGAGACTGACGATGGACCCTGTTTTCCAAAATACAAACCATGTCTAATTTGAAAGAAGCAATTAGACGTTTACAACTCAACACTTTATCCGGCCGATTAAACCCCCTAATGTTCCACGCCGCTAAGGGCGACAAAGACATAATTAATTTGGGTGAGTGTGGGATTTTTTCCCCTACTTTCCCTTTGCAGGTTTTTGGAAGCAACAGAAAGTTGTTGTGGTTTTAGCTTCTCTGTGTGATTTAATTTTTCTCCTCCTTGTACCCGAACATTTGTAAGGACCACATTAAGAGTGCCAACCAATTCTTCAGCTTGATAAGTGGTATCTTCTTCAATGTTTAATGCATCAAACTTGTTTGGAGATACTATCGATTTTTGTTGATGAGGTGTGTTGATAAGAGAAGTGTTGGTAGATGAAGTTGCTTCCTCTTGAGGAGAATTTAGATTAGGAATGTCAAGAGTCGGGGAGCTATCGGAAATTGGAACCAAGATGGAGATTTGAGGGGCAGATTGTTTTTGTTGCTGCGGCGAGTGAGGCTAGTATGAGAGTGGTTGCCCCGTCACAGTAGAGGCAACTATGATATTAGAGGGTTTTGGCATTGTGGAATTTGTGTTGGCAGCAACATCATCGGAGAGAAGCGGTGTCACGTCCCCAAGATCCGTGTAGCGAAAGGATTCATCTGATCGTTCTATTGCCTCTCTTCTTCTTTTTTTTATCAATTCCTTATCTGTTGTTCATATCAATCCATGCATACATATATCCATAGTCAGAGATAATTACATTACAGAAAAGAAATAGCAGCGGATACTATAATTCACAGATGGTACAAACAGAGTACAGACAAAAAGCGTTCAAAAGGTCATATACAATAGCCGCACCGGCTACAAAAGAAAGCCTACCAAGGCTACAAAACAAAGAGCTACAGGACTAAAAGCTACAGAACTCGGCAGAAAGATCTTCAAGCTGGAGGCCCTGCACCTGAAATTATTAACCACATATAATGAGCTTATAAAGCCCAGCAGGTCACCAAAGCCTACAACTGAAATTAAAGCACGATCGAAACAATATGCAGGTCAATTAAGTCAAGTCAGCTATGATCAATGAATCTATGCAGGTACGAAAATCAAATCAAATCGAATCAATCAATACTCAATAGTCAATACGGCGGCAAAAGAATCAATAAATCAATACGTCACAGCTATCAAATCAATAAGTGCTTTCAGTCAATATCTATTCATCGTAGCAGTTTCTGTCAATCAATACTATCAGTTCAATAGGTCGTGTCGTCTAGTCAATTTATTGCATCTATCATATTCATCTTATCAATTGAATATATATTTCCGTCAATAGCAATCTATAACATCAAATCAATCAATAAGAGACTCGTGTCAGAACGTACTCTTACAAATCAATTGGTCAATTATTCAATACAATTTACTCGATGTCAATATACGATATTCAATATCAATACATTCGTGAGAACCATTCCATAATGACGACGCGTGACGCTACAATAAGGAAATCATCTCAATCAATAAAGCACTTTCCAGTCAATTATGTCAATAAGCTCAACTCCTAATAAACAATCAAATCAGTACGGCGAAAGATCAATTGAAATAAAATCAAATCAATACAATGAAATCATCAGGTCAATAGAAATCAATACAATCAGCTCCAAAAAGGAATCTATTCTACGATAAATCAAATCCATACGGCAATAATCAATTCAATCAATCAATCGATAATCGACACGACGAATCAATGTATCAATGCATCAATAGTATATCAGAATCTGTCGTATCAATAGTATCCATATGTCCATATCATATCCATATCGATGTCAATGTCGATATCTATCAATCAATACAATCTATATCAATGTCGATATCAATATCTATGAATCAATACACAGAATCCATATCAATGTCGGTGCCGGTGTCTATGAATCAATATAATCCATATCAATAATCCATAGTCCATAGTCCATGATCGATAATCCATAAATCAAGTCGATACAATCGATAGCGATGAATCAATGCAATCAATAAATCTATCGATGAAATCCATACAATATCAATAAATCTATAAATCCACGTCAATATCGATAAATCAATCGGAAATCAATAAATCAATGCATATCAGGAAGTCCATACGATGCAAGATCATACAATGTCATACAATGGTCTTACTCGACAAGCACAAACACTAGCTATGATCAACCAGGTTAAACTGGCTATTATCAATAGTGCTGTTGTAGAATCCGTATTGCTGTTGTAGATATCCGTACGTTGGTCTATCAATAAGAGTCGTCACTCTTTTTGCCCGTCGGCCGCCCGTCGGCATATAAAAATCCTTATAACTCCCAATCGTTATATCAATGATCAATGGTTTAAAGGAAAGCCCGTCGGCCCACCATCCTGTACAGGTCAAGTCTATCTTCACCAACGTTCAACCAGGTTCCTACTTGTCTTTTAGTAACACAATCAATTCAATCAATAATCGATGCAATAAGCAATATTAAAGAAATCTAGAACAATCATATCAATAGTCATACACGTATCAATTCAATCTATCAATTTCGGGAAAATCAGAAATCGTACGAAAAACGGGCAGAGTAACGGCAGTCTACAGAATTTACACAAAAATCTCCAGAAACTACAATCCACCAAATTAATACAAAACGTGCACAGCAACAATATAAGACTATTCTTCTACTGTTCAAACCAATTCGGACATCATAATAAATTACAGTCAAAATAAAACTCCGCAGAATCAAAACGGACCGGACGAAATCTTCCAGAAAATACTTAAAATGTGCAGAATAATCATCTCTACAACATACCAAAAGTTATGCGGTGAAATCTTCGTCAGTACCAAACTGAGTACGAAAATCACTTACAAAAACACAAATCTGAGCACCATTTTGCAAAACCTCAAAATCTTCGAAAACAGAAGTAGGGTTCGGAGTCTTTACAGCGCGACAAACAAAATATCCAACAGCAACGAACGACGAAAATCGCTCCGCGGGCCCCGAAATCGGACTTCCTCCTTTGCTTTTCCTCTCTTTCTCTCTCTTCCAAAATATCTGATATTTAAAATGATTTTCTCTCTCCTCAAAATGAGCTGATTTTCTTATATCATAAAGCAGATCGGCCCGGCCGATCGTCAAATCGTCCTGGGACGATCAGACCAAAAATATCGTCCTGGACGGTTCCCAGGACTATTTTCAGGACGATATTTTCTACAGTGCAGATCGGCCTGGACGATCCCACTATCGTCCTGGACGATCCTGAGAGGAAAATCCAAATCAGAGAGGAACAGTAAGGGAACGAGGTCTCACAAGCGGCTTGTTAACGTTTATAGATTTAGAGAAAGAACGATACCGTGGCTTCCTGCTATTACT